>PVKP010036758.1:0-22210 GCA_004027715.1 Plecturocebus donacophilus | reverse complement strand
CATTCTGATTTCGGGTGTTCTCAGCCTTTTTGCACTGGTTTCTTCCCATTTTTGTGGATTTATCCACCTGTCGTCTTTGTAATTGCCGACTTTCAGATTGGGTCTCTGAGTGGACGTCTGGCTTGTTAGTTATTAAGTTTTTTCTGTTTCTTAGTTTTCCTTCAGGGGGCGCTCCTTCCCCACAGAGCTGGGCCTTCCCAGGTTCAGCTGTGCTCGCGCTCTCCTCAGTGCTTCCAATTGCTGTTCTCCTTGTGGGGATGGGACCAGCGGAGCCTTTGGGCACCCAGTCCCGTACACTCCGCACTGAGAAGCGCCGCGCCGGCCAAAAGAGTCGCGCTGGCGACCCGGGTGGCTCCTTCGCCGGGAATCCCCCAGTCTGTGGGCATCAAAAATTCGTCTGCAATTGCAGCATCCACTCGCTCTCTGCGCTTTCACTGGGAACTACAATCCTGAGCTGCTGCTACGTGGCCATCTTGGATCTCTCTCCCATCTTGTCTTTTTGTGTAAAAATAAAAGACAGTGGGATTTAAACAAAATTAGATTTAGATTAGGTATCATAAATTCTGTATCTGGAGTCCAAACTCCAAACTGAGCCTATGTAGGCACGCATGTTCCTGTACCAAATGTTAACAAGAAATAGATGAATGACAGCTAGTGGTCTGATAGTAGGATTCAGCCTATCTTTTTATAGTTATGAAGTTACACTCTGATCAGTGATAATGTAGAAAATGATACTGCAGGGCCTCAAGATTCTGCCATGACTTCTGGATCATAACCAAAAAAGGATGGATATCAGGGTTATTTTATGGTTAAGAGGTAGAGTAATTATTCTAGTACTGCAGATATTTAAACAACATACCTCTACCTTCTTGCATTACCTTCTGAAAAGCTGAAATGTTTCATGTTGCGTGGATCAAG
This sequence comes from Plecturocebus donacophilus, assembly GCA_004027715.1. Classification (NCBI taxonomy): domain Eukaryota; kingdom Metazoa; phylum Chordata; class Mammalia; order Primates; family Pitheciidae; genus Plecturocebus; species Plecturocebus donacophilus. The sequence continues at coordinate 21,292 of PVKP010036758.1, read as the reverse complement.
CTCCTCTCTGTAAGGTGAAGCAAACATAGAATCATTACTTGGTTTTGCTGGTATTTCACTTCATACAGCATCTCTGAGCATTTTAAAATTAATTTTATTTTCATATTGATACATAATACGTATGCTTATCTTTGGGGCACATGTGATAATTTAGCACATTCATATAATTTGTAAAGATCGAATCAGTGTAATTGGGATATGCATCATCTTAAATATTCATCTTTTCTTTAGATTAGGAACATTAGAATTATTTCAGCTATTTTGAAATATACAATAGATTATTGTAAACTGTAGTGGAGCATTGTTTTTCTTCCTTCCACATAGTATCCTACTTTGTTAGGCTTTATTGATTGAAAAATATGACCTCCAAAATTTGGTTGGATTGATGGGAAAATTTGTTATGAAAAATTTTTTACATTAAAAATCTTAGCTCATATCTGAGCTGGGGATCCCCACGCTTGATAGATGGTATGCTGATGTCCAGTGATTGACATTTGACCCTCTTTATTATGTTTTCAAATATTTGACTATTGATATTTCATTGACAATGAGTGCATGTTAACTACTTTTGCAATTTTTTCTTTTTAATTTTTTTTTTTTTAGCACCTGAACTACACAAGGGACAATTTTTTTTCTTGAAGCCTTCCTAAGTTTGTTGTATTTTAATTCTTTATAAATTAGCAAGGATAATAACAATGGTCATAAGAGGAGATAATAGGACCTATGTAGCGGGGGAAGGGGTTTCCTAATGAATAAACTGAGATGTTATATACAAAATGTTTAATGTGCATTTGGTCAGAGAAGGTAATATATGTTATAAGTAAAAAATAAAATAAAAGACTAAAGAGCATGTGCAAGATCCTCTGGTTCTTAAGATGATAAAGGGCTTGATCTTGGGTCCCACAACTCCCAGGTTAGTGCTCTTTGTCCTACTATGTAGTTTTTTGCTACTGTCAGTTCTTTAAATTTGCCTCTACAAATGAGTGTTTGGTAATGATGAAAAGTGTTGAAATGTAATCTTGAGGGAGATTCCTGTGCTGCCTTCCCAGCTGTTGTAAAGACTGGCTCTGCTCTGTGGATCTGTAGTAGTTCTTGATGCTCTTGCCTGTTGGGGAGGGCTGGACAAGTGGGGCCGTAGATCCTGAGATTTCTCTCCAGCCCTGACAATCTGTTGAATGTGACACAAAACTCAACCAAATGAGAAACCTATCTCCTCATTGGGGGTTGAACAGCTTTAGGGAGGAAACAATATTTTACAGGTAAAGATGTAGCTGAAAAGACCAAATTATTTTGATGGTTATTTCTCTTTGGCACAATTCATAGCAGCCTGAGAAGCTACAAAATGGAAGCACTGAAAAAGTGATTCTAATCTAGACTAATGTGTGTTGTGTAGTGTTTACTTTTGTCAGTACATTAATCATGTGTTATTATGCTTCACGCTAAAGTTGTATTTTTAAAAAGCCCTAATGATAACATTGATGCATTGTCCTTTGTTGTGAGTGTAAAGACTTAATTTGATGAATAGAAGTTAAGAAAATGTTTAATCTTCCATTATAGTATAATGATTGAGATTCATCCATCTGTTCCACAATAATAATAATTTATCATGAATGAGCATGCATGTAAAATGATGGAGGCATATAACAGAAATTGAGTTTTCTTCCTTAATTCAAAAATTTTGACCTTGCCCTCTTTGAACTCATCCTATGTTTTTATCTTTAAGGTTATTCATTATATTCCAGATTTCCTCCTTCTACATTTTTCAATGTTATCATTAATTCTTTTTGAGAAACTGGGAAATAGGAGAGGACAGAGACTTGTAAACATCCTAAGCACTAAATTTTCCCATTTCTGTCTATTTAGCAGCCCTGTAGCAATATATCTATTTCTTTTATTTTCCATTTTGTGCCCTTGAAGATTTTTTTTAAAAAAATTTAAATGTTGGTTTTTCTATATAGCTAACCTTGACCTGATGTTTCAAATTAGAGGTAAATTTCTTAGAGTTTGAGCTAACTATAAAGAAGATGTAAGTGCATATTTGGGATAAGTCAGGACAATACATTGGGTTTTCATTAAGCAACATATTTTTCAGGTTTTTAATTTGACCTTGAGAAAGCACACAGGCGATGAGAGAATGGACAATCCTATTGAACTATTTTGGCAACTTTAGTGTCTCTACTGAAAGTAAGATCTCTCCTTCAGCTTAGGCAGAAGAGAATTCTCTTCTAACCAAGAGAATCAGATGAAAACACAGGACAGAGTCATTAGTCATCTGGATTAGAGAGCAAACAGTACCTTTACAAATTGGCAGATAGAATTAGATGGAAAGCTGTCATGACACCCTTGGGGACAGAGAAAATATCTAAGAAGAATAAGCTGTATTGGCAGAGAAGCAATTCTGTCCAGACATTGATGAGTTAGTTTAATTTGGAAATGACTTTCAGTTCTCTGAACAAGAGGACTTGAGGACAGAAATAACCTATTAGAAACTAAAATGCTTTTCCTGAACCCCAAAGCTCCTGTGGGATTGAAGAATTAAAGATGTTAATGATCATAAAAGAGTCTAAACAGAAATGTTATGTGAGGAAAAGTCCAGCTGCCCTGCCATCTACATTTTGAGGATCATGAAAGAGGACATATGTACAGAAAGTTCAGGGACTTTAACAAATATTTGAAACATACAAAAAAAACTCAGGGAATTAAAAAAAATCGTGTGTCTACCACAGTAATATTCATCATATTTTTTCATGTTTATTTTTTAATGTCACAAATTCTTACGATGCAGTTGAAACCCTTATTTATTCCTCCCTGATTGGCCTCACCTCTTCAGAGATAGCATTCTTGTGAAATTAGTGTATATGCCTCCCTTCTGTATTTTTACTTTTACTGAGTATGTATGTATTTGCATATAGTCTCAACTCCATGTAAATGGTATCATCCTGGGAACACATTCTTCAGCAACTTGTTTTTTTCCCCTCAGTATTGTTTCCAACTTTTATCTATTTTTAAATTTTTATTTTTTATTTTTTAGAAGCAGAGTCTTGCTCTGTCACCCAGGCTGGAGTGCAGTGGCATGATCATAGCTCATTGCAGCATCGAACTCCTGGGCTCAAGCAAACTTCCTCCCTCAGTCTCCCCTAAGTAGCTGGGACCACAGGTATGTGCCACCATGCCTAGCTGAGTTTTTAATATTTTTTAGAAATGAGGTTTCATTATGTTGTCCAGGATGGTCTTGAACTCCTGGTCTCAAGCTATCTTCCCGCCTTGGCTTCCCAAAGTGCTGAGATTACAAGCATGAGCAACTGTGCCTGGCCCAACTTTTATGTATATTGACACATGAAGCTCAGCTTATTTATTTTAGCTGATGTATTATATTATAAAAATATATAACTTATTTATCTGTCTTCTGATTGATGAACATTTCAATATTCATCAATTCGTATTGATATTAAATATTTATCCGATATTAAGCTGTTAATATGCAGTGAATGTCTTCTGCTTGTCTGCTTGGGCATTTATAGGAGACCCTTTCCTAAGGCATGTATGTTAGAAGTGGAATATGTGGAGCAGGGGCATGTACGTATTTGAGATTGCTAGATATTGCCAAGTCGCTATCCACAATGTGTAAACTACTTTATATTCCTACCAGCAATGTATTTCTATTTTGCCACATCCTACACTTAATTTTTTTTTTTTTGGTCAGTTGATATGGTTCTCTAAGGTTTTTAATATCAGGAGAGTCCTAAATGGCTTTTTAAGTTTTTTTTCAGGTCTAAGAATTGATTCCCAACACACAGAATTGTATTCCACTATGACACGTCTATTCTATCCTAATGAAACAGCTATTTTGTCAGTGCTTGACTTTAATTGTAGCCTGGTACTGCGCCCATCTGAGGCTTTTGCATGTTGATATTTCTGAAATTTCTGGTGGTGGAATAAGAGAAAAATTTTATTATTTTCAGATCTTTAATGTCAGATACATAGAATGAATTTACAACATGGCAGGAATGCCATGTGTAATTCTTGCCATTTGGGTCAAAAAAATAGTGTATGACATCTAATCTCTGCAAGATAGAATCTGTCTTTTGTGGGGCCCCTAGTCTCCTGCTAAGGGGCTTTGAGAAAATTAAGGAAGCCAGCCTCACCCTGGCTTACTTTCTGGGAGTATAATGGGCTTTCTACTCTTCTCTGCCAGTCCTGATTCCAATCATCCTATCTCTCCATGACAAAGAGGGAAATTCAAAGGCTCCATAGGCTTGAAACAAGCCCCAATCCTAGTAACCTACCGCACAAACAGAACCATTTCTGGATTCATTCTTCCCAGGGTACAGAAAACTAAATGACATCTTGCAGAAAGACGAGTCTCTACAAGCTATTATAAACTTGAGAAAAGAACTTGAACTCGAGAAAGCAAACTTGAGGCTAAACCAATACATTTATCACCCAGCTGAGAAGCAAACAGAAACAACCTGGCTTGGCTGAATTAACAAATTAGTATCTAGTTATAAGTGTTTATTTTAATAGAAAGCTGAAGTCATATGAAGAATAAAGAAGTAACATACCACACAAAAGCAAAGCCAAAATAACCAGAAGAGCTCCCAGCAAGGTTATGTTATAGAATCCTCATCCCTTGTGTCTCTTTCCAAGTACCATAGTGGTTGTAACCTTCCAGGAGGGCTTTTCCTCCCTTAAGCTTCTTTGGTAAACAAAAGAGTTGAAATGAAAGCTGCCGAATGAAAATGAATAAAGGTTTATGGCTAGAGAAACCCATCTGGGTAGATGAACTTATCTTATGGAGAGTCCCCCGAAAAGAGAAACAGTGGGCATTTTACCGCCAAATAAACCTGGCATTTTAATACCTTTCCAGATAAGCTCAGCCAAGAAACAGGAAGATTTGTCCAGTGTCTTTGGACATCGGACTTTGGAATTTAGAAGACTCTTGCTTTACAAAATGGAGGCAAGGTGGCCACTGAGCCAGAGACATTGGAAGGTGGCGGCTCAAGAGATTCACTCAAAGTCAAATCCCTTATAAAATTATAGGGCTTGCTCCCTCTCCCCATTTCAAACTCACAGAATGACTGTAAAACGTATGTTTGTTTAAATAATAGCCAACACTTAAGCAGCATTTGTATATGCCAGGAAATTTATGTATATGAACTCCTTTAACTCTTACAATAATCACGGTATCAATTTTGCTGATGGGGAAACCAAGGCACCGAGAGGTTGAAAAACTAGACTAAGGCTCGTATAACTAGTAAGCAGCAGGGCAGGGATTTGAAAGGGAGGCTACAGTCTCTGTTCTTAACCACTGCACTGCATTTTAGTGCCCCTCGCTGAAAGCATTGTTTACCGCCTTTTTCAAGCTTTTATGCAAATAAAAAACATAAAGCTGCATATTTCAACTCGAGTGACCATTTCCACTTGGTTCCATTATCGTCTAAGCATTTTAATACACAAACTCATCAAACAGAAAAATTAAGTTTAAAAAAGTTGTCATATCCTGTTTACTTTAACAGACAAAATACAATTTTAGCAATGTTCTTTTGATGTAAACATAAAAATATTGAAAGCATAAATAAACTATCAGGCCAACCAAATAGTAATTATTTTGACATTAAACAAGATATTCATCTGTTTTCCTGAGTAAATAATCTCTGACAGCATCTAAAAGACACTGAGACCACGCAGCATTCAGGCATTAATGTACGCACTACATGGGGATAAAAGAAGCAAATGGTGGTGGATCAAAGGGGACTCAGAGCAATGAGTAATGTAACACTCATCTCAAATTAAACAGCCATCTCCATGATGTGATGCAGAGTTTTGTCTACCCTACTTTCTTTAGCAGCTGGAAGAAGAGAAGCAGTATTCCTGGGAAAAAGAGAATTAGGGAGGAGAGTATTCATGGCCAGGGCAGGGGTGGAGAAGGCGAAATCAACAAAAGAACAGAGGAGGCCACCTTGTGTTCTGGCTCCTACTTTCCTCCATGGAATGGGTGAGGAGCCACCCATTGCACCCCATTCTAATATGACGGCACCTAGAGTCCTTTACCTTAACCTTCAGATGCCAGTCTTTTATGGCAGTTGTGTTTAAAACATGCTACTGTGAAGGGTCCTGCTCTAAGGAGAACTCAGAAAACTTCATCTCATTTGACAATCTCTATCATCTGGTTAGTAAAAGCCAATGTCTTCATAGGGTGCCACAAGGCAGAAATGTAAGTCCCTTGAACGTTTTTATTTATTTATTTATTTATTTTTGAGACAGTCTTGCTCTGTCACCCAGGCTGGAATGCAGTAGGGCTATCTCAGCTCACTGTAACCTGTGCCTCCTGGGCTCAAACCACCCTCCAACCTCAGCCTCCTGAGTTGCTGGGACTGCAAGTGTGCACCACCACACTCAGCTAATTTTTATATTTTTGGTAGAGATGGGGTTTTGGCATGTTGTTTCAGGCTGGTCTCAAACTCCTGGGCTCAAGTGATCCTCCCACCTCAACTCCCCAAAGTCCTGGGATTACAGGTGTGAGTCCTGTGCCCAGCCCCTTGAACATGATATTTAATCATGATAATCATCAATAAGCACTTTGAAAGCTATTGTTCCTTTATGTGTGGTTTCCTCATGTATAAGATGGGGTAACAGTGCTGACCACATGGGTTTGTTCTGAAGATTTAAGCATAAAATCCTGAAAACAGTGTCTGACATACAGTAGGCACTCAACATTATTTTTGTATTGTAATACTTTTATATTACACCCCCAAAACCCCATGGAGTAGTGGGAGGGCAGATTGTTACCTCCACTTTCCAGGCAAGGAAACTGAGGCATAGTGAAGTCTTTTCCCCCTGGCTTGTGGCAGTTCTGGAAGCAAAAGCTTCCAATTTTTATTTTGGTCTCTTTTCATTGGACCAGAACCTAAATGGAAATTTTTTCCTTTATTCTTAAAAGTCCTTTGGGAATTCCTAGTAGGGTCTTCTAGGATCACTTTTCTAACCCAAAGACTCCCTTAGCCTGAGTGTGAACCTACCTGTAGTATAATCCAGCTTCCTCAGTTCACTGTGAATTTCTGAAGAATCACTGGAAAGTTGGGACAGATGTGACACAATGGGGCTTTCTGTGGATTTATAAACATTCCTTAATCGAACTTGGGAAAGTGAACTAAGCTAAGGCAGAAGAATCCTTTGGTTTTCGTCAAGTTCCCTTGGAGAAACAGGAAGTAGAATAATAGTTCATAGGAAAAGCAAAGTATACTGGGTGTGATGCTGCAGTGGTTTTGCATCCTCCTGCTAAATGCTAACTGATGTTAGCATTAATGCATCACACTCCCATGGTGCTTTCCAGTTATGAGACACTTTCACATATATTAGCTTACTTAATCCTCATGAAAACCCTATGAAACTGATGAGTCTCCAGGTCAGGGGACAGGCTTTGAGAAATTAAGTGACAAGCCTAGGATTGTACAGCAGGCGAGTGGCAGAGAGGAGTCAAGCCAGCTCTTACACCTGCAGTCAAAGGGACTGCATCCCAGAGCTGGAGGAGAGAGGCCAGAGGGAAGAGGCATGTTGGAGGTCCTGGGTGATGTGAAAAGGGCTTTTTCCAGCAGCTGGGAAGCCAGGGCACCCAGTGTTGGGGTCAGCAGAGAGCAGGAGGCCCACTACCCTTAACGGGACCTGCTTTGTACTCAGGGGCTGCTGAGATTGCCCTATGCCCGGTGTATACCAGGGCTAAACTCATGCATCAGACTATTGGGCCTGGCTCCACTTTGTTTTTCCTTAAAGAAGGAGGGAGGAGAAACCCAAGCTGTGGTTAGATTCAAAATATCAGACAGGTGCAAAATCACTCCCTCTGGTGGCTACTTCTAGTAGTGGTGTCAGTAGCAAAACCAGCCCCCAAGAAGTTTATGAAGGTTAATGTGATGCGTAGGAGGAAGAAGATCTAAACATGGCAATGTTCTTCCAATGCCATTCTTACCTAGTATGGAAGTCGTTACCGCTGTCATCTCTGTAAATGAACTTCTCTCTCTCTGTCTCTCTCCCTCTCTCACACACACACACACACACACACAAGCACACGCAAATATGTACTATATATTTAGCTCTTTTCTCTAAGCTAGGGACTTTACAGTCACTATTTCATTTAAATTTGTTATTGTACATTATCAAGCCCAGGTAACAGGTGAGAAAACAGATTCAGAGACATTAAGTAAGTTTACAAAAGTCACAGCTTATTAGTGATGGTACCTGGACTCAGACTCAAATTGATGGCTTCAAATCCCAAGCTCTTACCCACTATGCTTTGCTGACTATCATGGGATGCTTCATTGTTAATATTTGCTGGTACTGATGCTGACCCTGACGTGCCATTGTCTAGGACAGTGGTTATGCATCAGGGTCATAAAGATACTTAAAAAATCAGATTCCTAGTCACCTACTGAGAAACATCAAATTGAAGTCTCTGAGGGTGAGGCCCATGAATCTCTATTTTCAAAGGTTCTTCCTAGGCAATTCTGATGAAGACAGCTCAGTTCAGGTCTGTGAACTGGCATCTGTAAACTGCTGCTCTAGTGCTTTTACATTTTCTAGTCCTGTCTTGTCTGTAACTTTATTTGCTTCTGAGAAACAACACACGTAAGTAAAGAGGCAGGCACAGGAAGTATGCTGGTTCTTTGCCATGGTTCAGCTTTGCCATCCAGGACAGAGGGAGGAAAAACTAGTTGAGGACTTTCTCTGGACAAGTTCTTATCCAACGTGTACATACTGAGTTCAGATGACGAAGGAAACAGTGTCAATTCAAAATTGAGGAACATGAGAGAAAGACTGGAGGCCCAGGCCATAAAACAGGTTGATTTTCCAATGAAATATGGCACAGAGAGAGAATAATTTAAACTGAGCCAGTGAGTAGAAGCACAATGAGAAGGTCAAGATTATGCATTAGTATTAGGTTGGTGCAAAAGCAATTGAGGTTTTTGACATTACCTCAATTGTTTTTGCACCAACCTAAATATGTCACTAGCTGGCTGTAACAATTAGAACCCAAAATATAACAATGACCCAAGCATAACAGAAGTTGATTTCTCATCCAGACAACAAACCAAGAGAGATGTTTCAGGTTGGTAGGTGGCTCTCTTCCAGCAAGTGGTTCAAAGACCCAACCTTCTTCCATTTTGTGGCTCAGTGATCCCCTAGGGCCTCACTGCCTTCTGCATCCAGCCAGTGGAAGGAGATTGAGAGCAAGCAGGGGACATGCCTACTTCTTAAAAGCCTTAGCCTTCTAGTCACAGCCTAGGAGATATGAACTACCTGCCCATCCCTAACGGAAGGGGAACTAGGAAATACAGTCTATTTGTGTACCAAGAAAGAAAGAGAAACAGATTATTTTGTGAGCACTATGTTCGGCTGCTCTTTGCCATATCATGTGAGAATCCCCCTCAAAGCCTACGATGGCAGTCTGTTAATGGCAGGGGAAATAAAACAGAATGATCCTGGACAAGGCAGATCAGTGCTTTACATTTAAGTTTAGCAAAAGCTAATTGAGTAACATGAGACTGGGTGTTTGTTACATCTCAAGGAAATTCTGCTGAAATTCCAGTGGCATAGGAAGGCACAGAAAAGAAAGCAGGAAATGACTAGTACAAGGCTTTGCCAACCAAACAAGGTAGAGGACTTTTTCGTAAATGTCATTGTTCTTATCTTTCTCTAATTTTGCCTGAATCAGTGGCAATATCATCAGGGATAAACACCTGTCCAGGGCCCACACACAACACTTGGAGCAAATGCTGTCCCTCACACAATATGAGATATTACAGTGCTCTCAGTGGGCCCTTGGTGAAAACTAATGTCTTTCTTCTATCCTGCAAGGGAAAGGCAAATTTTTTTTTAAATCTCCCCTATACATCCCCGGAAAATAACCCTTTAACCTCTGGATCTGCAAAGTCATGATACAACCTCCCTATCTTCTCCTTAATGTTCAAAATGAAGTGATTTAGTGTGTGGCCTATTCTGAGAAGTGAAAACTATCAAATTCCATTATTGGATTTTTTTTTTCATCCAAATGTCAGGATCATATTCTTCCTTGTTGAGCAGAATAAATAATAAAATCTATATTTAGGAATACCTAGTGTCACACTAGATATATGTTAAAAAGATCTGGCCAGATTTGGTGGCTCACACCTGTAATCCCAGCACTTTGGGAGGTCGAGGCGGGTGGATCACGAAGTCAGGAGTTCAAGACTAGCCTGGCCAACATAGTGAAACCCCAGCTCTACTAAAAATACAACAACAACAAAAAAATTAGCTGGGAATTGTGGCAGGTGCCTGTAATCCCAGCTACTCGGGAGGCTGAGACAGGAGAATTGCTTGAACCTGGGAGGTGGAGGTTTCAGTGAGCCAAGATCACACCATTGCACTCCAACCTGGGCAACAGTGCGAGATTAGGTCTCAGAAAAAAAAAAAAAAAGATCCAGGGGTTTTGGATGATGACGACATCTTATATAAGGCAATAGTATAAAGAGGCTCATAAATCAAGCTGCATTAATAAATGGGGCCCAGATCATGGTAGTTATCTCACTATTCTCTTCGTAGGAGGATCTCGTTCAGTTTTGAGTAAACATTTTAACAGGATCATACTAAAACTTCAGTGTTTCCTGAAAAGAATGAGTGATGATGGGAAGAATTTGAGCATCAAAGTCCCATGGAAAACTGCAGAAGGAAACTTAAGATTTGTATCATCAGGAAGAAAAGATCAAGATGAGTCTGAGAACTGAGGGCCCAGGAACTAAGGAGTGCCTAGTGTTACTTTGAATACCTCTGGGGACAAACCAGACCAATGATAAAAGTTTTGGAGCATTAGATTTAAGCCCATATGTAAAGAAGAATTTTCTAACAATTTACAGTTTTCTGAAAATGAAATGGGCTCTTTAGGGACATAGAGGAGCTTTATGTTAAGAATTGTATAAAGGGGTCCTTGCTCTGAATGGGAGGTTGTCCAAGATAATACCTTCTGGCTCTGACATTTTCTGAAAGGGTATTGGATTTTGGGGGAAAAGCAAACTCTGTGCAGGAACAGAATAAGCACTCCGGAGATGCAGAATGGCCAAAGACACCAAACAATGTAAACAACAGGCACAGAAACAATGTATCTTCATTGTTTGCAGGCCATCCATGTTAAATTTGACTGTTTTAGTTTCTGCTGCTCCATTATCTGACATGCCCTTCCTTCAATTAATGTATGTTTAAATCCCACTCAACCTTTCTTCTAAGACTTCCCTAATTCCCAGGATGCAGGGCTTATTTCCTTCTTTTGAATTTCTATGGCAAATTATGTGTACCTCTTTTAAAAAAAATATTGGAAGGCTTCCAGTAATAAGAAGTACTATATGTTTATTGTAGGACACATATAACCTTGCAGCCAGATTGACTGAGTTCAAATCCTGGCTACACAACCTAATAGCTGTGTGATGGGAAATTTACTCTAGATCTGTTCTTCAGTTTTCTTTTCTACAAAGCAGGGATAACAATATACCCAACTCATAGGGTTTTTGAGTGATTAAGTAAGTTAAATGTGTACAATGCTTGAAATAGTGTCTCATTAGATGTTGCTATTGTAAAAACAGCAATCATCAAAAAATAGAAAAGTAGAAAGAAGTCACCCATAACTTTGCCACCCAAAGAAACTACATTGTTTTTCCTATTTTTAAAGATAGCTGTGACCATATTGCACATATAATTTTGTGTTCCAGTTTTTTACCTAATATTACAACATAAGATTTCTGTATTTAAAATTCTTCATAAACCAAATATAAATGGCTGTACAATGATTTACCATGTGGTGGTGCTATGACTTATTAGTAATTGTATTCATATTTATTACATATTTTCCAAATTGAGATTGGTTTTAAATCTTGACTATTAAAATTAATGCTATAGTGAAAGTTTTTCATTTGATATCTTTTATTGTCCACCCTAACCTCCACACATTCACTTTCTTCATCATTGGTGTGAGCTTCTTGAGGCCAGGGACCAAAGTAAGGCCTTAGTCTTATTTGGTGTCCTTATACATAATGATATGTCATGATCAATATGTCATGTATCACATAGCATTAAGCGAAGTCGAAAGTCAATTAGTGAAAATATAATTTTTTTTTTGCTTCAACGACAGTTTATTTTCTCACAGTTCTGGAGTCTGGGAAGTCCAAGATCAATGTGCTGGGTAATTCAGTTTCTGATGCTCTCTCTTCCTGGCTTGCAGATGGCTGCCTTCTTGATATGTCCCCACATGGCAGAATGAGGGCAGAATGAGAGGGTGGGGGGAGAGAGAGAGAGAGACAGAGACAGAGAGAGAGAAGAGAGGGGGAAAGAGGGAGGGAAGAAGACAGTAAGATCTCTAAGATCTCTACTCTAGTGTCTCTTCTTAGAGGGACATTAATCCCATCATGAGGGCCCCATCCTCATTACCTCATCTAAACCTAATTATCTCCCAAAGGTTCCACCTCTAAATACCATCAAACCGGGGCTTAGGATCTCAGTATATAAATTTGTTGGGGGAGGAATTCAGTCCATAGTAATAGTATACATGGCCAAAAAAGAGTAAGGCAGAAATTTGAAATGATACTGGAAATCACTGAGTTTATAAATAACTGTAAAACTTAATTGTTTCAGATGCATAGAGACCCCACATTAATGCTGACCAAGTTTTCTCCCAATAATTTCAGTAATTATAAAGATGCAAATAATTTGCAGTGAAAACTCCCTCTCCTGTCCCTGTTTTCTAGCCACCCTTTCTTTCCCAGATGCTGTGGCCAGTGCTCTTGTACCTTCCAGAGATAGTCTCTGGGTATTCAGGTCTCTCAGGGACACATGGGTTTCAGAATCCAGAACACTCCGGGTTTAGACAGTAATTAGGTGCACATAGCATGTATTCCATAACACCTCAGGCTCTCTCCAGGATGCCCAGTCATCCCTGCTTGCCCCAGACTATCCTGGCTTCAGTGCTGTTGCGTCTCACATCCCAGGAACCCTCTCCATCCCAGGCAAAGTAGGCCCATTTGACAACTTTTTTAATTTAATGAAGTTTTTATGTATGGCTTTTCTTTTGCCTTTACCACTTCTTAACACCAATTTAAAAATGTTTTAAAATCACTTTATTCTTCCTTTTTCTTTGGTTTTCAGACTTTCTCTCTCTTTCAAACCATTAGGCAAAACATACTCTGAGAAACATGAAATTCCACATCAAAGTGACACAATTTTAATGCTCATTAAGAATTAATGTCAAAATAGCTAGATAAATAAAATAGCAGGATTATCAAAGGATAGTTTAAATGGCAACTGTAGAATTCTTTCCCTGTTCTTTTTTGTTGTTGTTGAGAACATGTTATTACAACATGTTTCTTTTATTTTTATTATTAATTTTTTGATGCATATTTTATATATTTATAGGGCACATGTGATATTTTGTCACATGAATAGATTGTGTGATAGTCAAACCAGGGTATTTGAGGTATCCATCATCTTGAGTATTTATCATTTCTATGTACTGGAAACATTTCAAGTCCTTTCTTCTAACTGTTTAAAAATATACAACATATCATTGTTAACTATAGACACCCTACTCTGCTATTAAACATTAGTACTTATTCCTTCTATCTAACTGAAGGTTTGTAGCCATTAATCAATCTCCTTTTACTCCCCCTACTCACACATGCTTCCCAGCCTCTGGATGCTATCATTCTGTTCTCTACTTCCACAAGATCAACATTTTTAGCTCCCACATATGAATGAGAACATGCAATATTTGTCTTTCTGTATCTACCTTATTTTCCTTAACATAATGACCTCTGGTTCCATCTATGTTGCTGCAAATGACATGATTTCATTTTTTATGGTCAAATCACATTCCATTGTGTATATATGTACTATATTTTCTTTATCCATCCATTAATGGACTCCTATCTGTTGATTCCATACCTTTGCTATTGTGGATAGTGCTACCATAAATGTAGGATGCATGTACCCATTTGATATGTTGATTTCTTTTCCTTTAGATAAATACCAGAGCTGGGATTGCTGGATTGTACAGTATTTCTATTTTTTGTTTTTTTTTGAGAAATAGCCATATGGCTTCCCATAGTGGTTGTCAGTGACAGCCCATTAACAGTGTATAAAAATTCCCTTTTCTCCACATCCTTGCCAGCATCTGTTATGTTTTATCTTTTTAATGATAGCCGTTCTAACTGGTGTAAGGTGATGATTAGTGACGCTGAGAATTTTTTCATATACCTGTTGACCATTTGTATGTATTCTTTTGAAAATGTCTATTTGTGTCCTTTGCCCATTTTTAAATGGGATTATTTGTTTCTTCTACTGTTGAATTATTTGTGCTCCTTTTATATTCTGGATGTTAGTCCCCTATCAGATGAATAGTTTGCAAATATTTTCTCCCATTCAAGAGATGTCTCTTAACTTTGTGGATTCTTTCTTTTCTTGTGAAGAAACTTTTTAGTTTAATTAAGTCTCATTTGTCTCTTTTTGTTTCTGTTGCCTGAGCTTTTGGGGTCTTAGCCATAAAATCTTTGCCTAGACCAATGACCTGAAGAATTTTCCCTATGTTTTCTTTTAGTAGTTTTGGGTTTTGTGTTTCAGGCTTTAATGCATCCTGAATTGATTTTTGCATATAGTAAGAGATAGGGGTTCAGTTTCATTCTTCTGCATATGGTTACCAGGTTTTCCTAGCACTATTAATTAAATTAATTTATTTAATGCTCTCTTCAGAGCATTCTTTCCTTGTATATTCTTGATGGCTTTGTTGAAGATCAATTTGCTGTAAAATAGATATATTTGTTTCCTGGTTCTCTATTCTGTTATATTGGTCTATGTGTCTATTTTTACAGCAATGCCATGATTCTTTGGTTACTATTGCCTTGTAATATATTTTGAAATCAGGGAATGTGATGCTTGCATATACTGTGTTCTTTTTGCTTAGGATTTCTTCAGAGATTCTGGCTCTTTTTTGGGTCCATACAAATTTTAGGCTTTTTTTCAATATCTGTGAAAAATGACATTGGCATTTTGATAGGAATCACATTGACTCTGTAGATTGCTTTGGGCAATATGGTTGTTTTAACAGTATTAATTCTTCTGATCCATAAGCATGAGATGTCTTTCCATTTGCTTGTTCTCTTCAACTTCTTAATCAGTGTATTGTAATTTTTCTTGTAGAGATCTTTAACTTCCTTGGTTAAATTTGTTTTTAGGTATTTTTTTCTTTTGTAGCTATTGTAAATGGATGGATTTCTTGATTTCTTTTTTGGTTATTTCATTAATGGTGTATAAAAACACTACTGATTTTTGTATGTTGATTTTGTATCCTGCAGCATAACTGAATTCATTTATCAGTTCTAAGAGTTTTTTGGTGGCATTTTTTTTTGTTTTTTCTAAATATAAAATCATGTCATTTGCAAAGGGGGATAATTTGGCTTCCTCTTTTACAATTTGGATGCCTTTCATTCATTTCTCTTGCTTGATTGCTCTGGGTAGGACTTCCAGTACTATGATGAATAGCACTGAAAGTTGGTATCCTTGTCTTGTTCTATTCTTAGAGAAAAAGCTTCCAACTTTTCTCCATTCAGTATGTTAGCTGTGGGTTTGTCAGAAATAGGCTTTATTATGTTGAGGTATGTTCCTTCTACACCTAGCTTGTTGAGAGTTTTTATTATGAAGGGATATTGAATTTTATCAAATGCTTTTTCTGCATCTATTGAGATGATCATATGATTTTTGTCCCTCAGTCTGTTGATATGATGCATTATATTTACTGATTTGCATATATTGTAATATCCTTGCATCCCTGATATAAATTCCAATGGTTTATAGTGTATTATCTTTTTGATGTGCTGTTGGATTCAATTTGCTAGTATTTTGTTAAAGATTTTTGTGTCTATGTTCATCATGGATATTGGCCAATAGTTTTCTTTTGTTGTTGTTGTTACATCTGTGTGGTTTTGGTATCAGAAAAATGCTGGCCTCGTGGAATGAGTTAGGGAGAATTCCCTCCTCTTCAATTTTTTGGAATAGTTTGAGGAGAATTAGTGTTAATCCTTCTTTGAAAGTTTGGTAGAATTCAACAGTGAATCCATTTGGTCCTGGACACTTTCTTTTTGTAGACTTTATTAGTGATTTAATCTCATTACTCATTATTGGTCTATTCAAATTTTTTATTTCTTCCTGATTTTATCTTT
The DNA here is from genome assembly GCA_004027715.1 of Plecturocebus donacophilus. Lineage (NCBI taxonomy): Eukaryota > Metazoa > Chordata > Mammalia > Primates > Pitheciidae > Plecturocebus > Plecturocebus donacophilus. Next base: position 5,069 of record PVKP010036758.1, on the reverse strand, counting down.
GTACTTGTGAGTGTCTAAGAATTTATACATTTCCTCTAGGTTTTCCAGTTTGTTAGTGTATAGTTATTCATAGTGGTCTCTGATAATATTTCCTATTTCTTTGGTATCAGTTGCAATGTCTCTTTCATATTTCCAGTTTTATATACTTAGGTCTTCCTTCTTTTTTTTTTTTTTAGTTAGACTAGCTAGCAGTTTATTATTTTTATTAATCTTTTCAAAAAATAACTTTTCATTTTATTTATCCTTTGTACTATTTTTTTTAGTTTCTATTTCATTAGGTTTACTCTCATTTTTTAAAAAATTACTTTAGGTTTTGGCATACATGTGCAGCACCTATTGACCGGGTTCTCTAAGTTTCCTCCCCTTGTCTCCCACCCCTCAACAGGCCCTGGTGTGTGGTGTTCCCCTCCCTGTGTCCATGTGTTCTCATTGTTCAACTCCCACTTATGAGTAAGAATATGTGGTGTTTGGTTTTCTGTTCTTGTGTTAGTTTTCTGACGATGATGGCTTCCAGCTTCATCCATGTCCCTGCAAAGGACATGATCTCATTCCTTTGTATGGCTGCATAATATTCCACGGTGTATATGTACCACATTTTCTTTATCCAGTCTATCATCGATGGGCATTTAGGTTGGTTCCATATCTTTGCTATCGTAAATAGTGCTTCAGTAAACATAAGTGTGCATGTGTCTTTATCGTAGAATGATTTATATTCCTTTGGGCGTGAAACCTGTAATGGGATTGCTGGGTCAAATGGTATTTCTGGTTCTAGATCCTTGAGGATTTACATACTGTCTTCCACAATGGCTGAACTAATTTATTTTCCCACCAACAGTGTAAAGGCATTCCTATCTCTCTACAGCCTTGCCAGCATCTACTGTTTCTCGACTTTTTAATAATTGCCATTTTGACTGGTGTAAGATGGTATCTCATTGTGGTTTTGATTTGCATTTCTTTAATGATCAGTGTTGTTGAGCTTTTTTTCATAGGTTTGTTGGCCATATAAATGTCTCCTTTTAAGAAGTGTCTGTTCATATTATTTGCCCACTTTTTGATGGGGTTGTTTTTTTCATGCAAATTTGTTTAAGATTTTTATGGATTCTGGATATTAAACCTTTGTCAGATGGTTAGATTGCAAACATCTCCCATTCTGTGGATTGCTTGTTCACTCTGATGATAGTTTCTTTCACTGTGCAGAAGCTCTTTAGTTTAATTATGTCCCATTTGTCAATTTTGGCTTTTGTTGAAATTGCTTTTGGCATTTTCTTCATGAAGTCTTTGCCCATGCCTATGTTCTGACTGTTATTGCCTAGGTTTTCTTCTAGGGTTTTCATGGTTTTTGGGTTTACATTTAAGTCTTTAATCCATCTTGAGTTAATTTTTGTGTAAGGTGTAAGGAAGGCGTCCAGTTTCAATTTTCTGCATATGGCTAGCCAGTTTTCCTAGTACCATTTATTGAATAGTGCTTTCCCCATTGCTCATTTTTGTCAGGTTTGCAGAAGATCAGATGGTTGTAGATATGTGGTGTTATTTCTGAGGCCTCTATTCTGTTCTATTGGTCTATATGTCTGTTTGGGTACCAGTACCATGCTGTTTGAATTACTGTAGCCTTATAGCATAGTTTCAAGTCATGATGCCTCTAGCTTGTTCTTTCTGCTTAGGATTGTCTTGGCTATATATGGGCTCTTCTTTGGTTCCACATGAAATTTAAAGTAGCTTTTCTAATTCTGTGAAGAATGTCCATGGCAGTTTGATGGGAATAGCCTTGAATCTATAAATTACTTTGGGTAGTATGGCCATTTTCATGATATTGATTCTTCCTATCTATGAGGATGGAATGTTTTTCCATTTTGTTTGTGTCCTGTCCTTGAGCAGTGGTCTGTAGTTCTCCTTAAACAGGTCCTTCACATCCCTTGTTAGCTGTATTTCTAGGTATTTTATTCTCTTGGTAGCAATTGTGAATGGGAGTTCATTTATGATTTGGCTCTCTGCTTGTCTATTGTTGGTGCAAAGGAATGTTTGTGATTTTTGCCATTGATCTTGAATACCAAGACTTTGTTGAAGTTGTCTATCACCTTGAGGAGTTCTTGAGCTGAGATGATGGGGTTTTCTAAATATACAATCATGTCATCTACAAACAGAGACAATCTGACTTCCTCTCTTCCCATTTGAATATGCTTTATTTCTTTCTCTTGCCTGAGTGCCCTGGCCAGAACTTCCAATAATATGTTGAATAGGAGTGGTGGGAGAGGGCATCTTTGTCTTTTACCAGTTTTCAAAGTGAATGCTTCCAGCTTTTGCCCATTAAGTATGATATTGGCTGTGTATTTGTCATAAATAGCTCTTATTTTGAGATATGTTCAATCAATGCCTACTTTATTGAGAGTTTCTAACACGAAGGGATGCTGAATTTTATCAAAAGCCTTTTCTGCATCTATTGAGATAATCATGCGGTTTTTGTCTTTGGTTCTTTTTATCTGATGGATTACATTTATTGATGTGTGTATGTTAAACCAATCTTACATCCCAAGGATGAAGCTGACTTGATCATGGTGGATAAGTTTTTTTTCATGTGCTGCTGGATTCGGTTTGCCAGTATTTTGTTGAGGATTTTCACATTGATGTTCATCAGGGATATTGGACCAAAGTTTTCTTTTTTGGTTGTGTCTCTTCCTTGTTTTGGGACCAGGATGATGCTGGATTCATAAAATCAGTTAGGAAGGAGTCCCTCTTTTTCAATTGCTTGGAATAGTTTCAGAAGAAATGGTACCAACTCCTTTTTGTACCTGTGGTAGAAATCGGCTGTGAATCTGTCTGGTCCTGGGCTTTTTTGGTTGATAGATCATTAATTACTGCCTCAATTTCAGAACTTGTTATTCAGGGATTCAACTTCTTCCTGTTTCAATCTTGGGAGGGTGTATGTGTCCAGGAATATATCCATTTCTTGTAGATTTTCTAGTTTATTTGTATAGAGGTATTTATAGTATTCTCTGGTGGTAGTTTGTATTTCTGTGGGGTCAGTGGTGATATCCCCTTTATCATTTTTTACTGTGTCTATTTTATTCATCTCTCTTTTCTTTTTTATTAGTCTAGCTAGTGGTCCATCTATTTTGTTAATTTTTTCAAAAAACCAGCTCCTTGATTTATTGATTTTTTTTGAATTTTTTTTGTGTCTCTGTCTCCTTCAATTCTGCTCTTAGTTATTTCTTGTCCTCTGCTAGCTTTTGGATTAGTTTGCTCTTGCTTCTCTAGCTCTTTTCATTGTGATGTTAAGGTGTTGACTTGAGATCTTTCCAGCTTTCTGATGTGGGCATTTACTGCCATAAATTTCCCTCTTAACACTGCTTAACTGTGTCCGAGAGACTCTGGTACATTGTCTCTTTGTTCCTATTGGTTTCAAAGAACTTCTTGGTTTTTGCCTTAATTTCATTATTTAGCCAGGAGTCATTCAGGAGTAAGTTATTCAGTTTCCATGTAACTGTGTGGTTTTGTGTAAGGTTCTTAATCTTAAGTTCTAATTTGATTGCACTGTGGTCTAAGACTGTTCGTTATTTCAGTTCTTCTGCATTTTCTGAGGAATGTTTTACTTCCAATTATGTGGTCGATTTTATAGCAAGTGCCATGTAGCACTGAGAAAAATGCATATTCTGTTGATTTGGGGTGGAGAGTTCTGCAGATGTCTATTAGGTCTGTGATGCAGAGCTGAGTCCAAGTCCTGAATATCCTTGTTATTTTCTGTCTGTTGATCTGTCTGATAATATTGACGGTGGGCTGTTAAAGCCTCTCACTATTATTGTGTGGGAGTCTAAGTCTCTTTGTAGGTCTCTAAAAAGTTGTTTTATGAATCTGGATGCTCCTGTATTGAGTACATATATTTAGGATAGTTAGCTCCTCTTGTTGAAGTCATTCCTTTACCATTAGATAATGCTCTTCTTGTCTTTTTTGGTCTTTGTTTAAAGTCTGTTTTGTCAGAGACTAGGACTGGAACCCCTGCTTTTTCTTGCTTTCCATTAGCTTGGTAAATTTTCCTTCATCCCTTTATTTTGAGCCTATGTGTGTCTTTGTGCATGAGATGGGTCTCCTGAATATAGCATACTCATGGGTCTTGACTCTAACAAATTTGTGCTTCGCTGGGTGGAAACCCACTCATCTAGGCTGCCTGGATTCCTCGGAACTGCCATAAGAAAAGGCTAAGTCTGCTGGTCCAGAGACTATGGCCACTCTTCCCCTCTAGGTGCTTAGGCCCAGGAAGATCAGGGTTCTGTCTCTGAGCCCCTGGCTGGAGTTGTTAGAGTTTGTGCAGGGAGGACCCGCCCAGTGAGGAGGGATGGGTCAGGGTCAGAACTGAAGAGGCACTCTGGTCTCAGTCTGCCACAGCTGGTATGTTGGACTGTGGGGGACACCTCTTGGGATCAAGTGTTCCAGCCTTCCTGGCTCCAGCAGGGGAAAAGTGTGGCCTGGAGCTACAGAGATGGCTGCAGCCCTTCCCCTACCCAGGGAGTTTAGTGTCTTAGGCAGCTTCAGTCCCACTGTGCTGCTGCTCCCCCTAGAAGCTCAAATAGCTTAGACAGCAGGCAGATGCAGCTCTGGGGCTGGTCACTCCTCCCCACAGGGAACACAGCAGGCTTAAGCAGATTCTAGCTGAGAGGCTGTTGAGAATCTGTGCAGCTCTGGGTTTGGGACCCTGGGCCTTGGTGGCATGGGTTTGCAAGTGGGATCTTCCAATTCATGGGTTGCACAGTTTCTGGGAAAAGCACAATTTCCCTGGCTGGGCAGTATGCTCACTCACTGCCTCCCTTGGCTAGAGGGTGTAGGCTGCCACACCTCGCAGCCCTTCTTTCCTCTTTGTGGGTCACCCCAGCTACCTAGTCACTTCTAATGACAGAACCTGGATACATCCGTTGCTGGGCAGGATTCACATGCTTTGGTTCTTTTTGATGGGAGCTTCCTACAGTGGCTGCCTCTAGTCGGCCATCGTGGCCCCGTCCCCCAGCTCTCATTTTATTTATTTGGGGTTTGGTTCATTGTTTTTCTTTTTTTTCTTTCTTTTTTTTTTTTTTTTTTTTTTT
>PVKP010036757.1:0-22161 GCA_004027715.1 Plecturocebus donacophilus | reverse complement strand
ACACACGTTAAATATTTTATAAAATATATAATGCACACGTTATATATTTTATAAAATATATAATACACACGTTATGTATTTTATAAAATACATAATATACATTTTATGAAATATATAACATTTTATATTATAGCACATATATTTTGTATTATATAATATGCAATCTTTTATACAACATTTTATATTTTATAAAATATATATTATATAATACATTATATATTACATAATACATATTATGTATTTACATAATATATACTTTATATACTATATATTTTATATAATATGCTATGTATTTTATATATTTTTAAATAATATCTATTTATATATTATATATTACATATAATTATATATGTTTTATACTACATATTATATATTATTTAAATTATATATATATAAATTGATCCTAGATAACAAAGATACGGAGCAGAGATAAAATCATGTGAAAAACAAAAATTTCAAAAAAGAAACCTGAATAAATTAAGGAGACAATAAGGATAGTTTCAATGGGAAAAAATGATTCCTAGGTTGGAAATTTATTTAAGTGCATCTGAAAACTAGGTTTAGACAAAATTAACTTTAAAAGGTTATACCCAAAATATATTCAACCATTTTGTTTTAATTTTAAAAATAAAGAACATATAAGACTCATATCCAGAAGGAATATATAATATATCTAATCAGGAACCAAAATTATATTGACATCAGACTTTTTTACATAACACTGAGAGGTAATCAAGTAAAATTTTCAAAGCACTAAAGGGGAGAAAGTACAGGTCAGGCAGCATCTGCTCAGGCAAGCGTTCCTTGACAACCCAATGAATAATAAATTTGTAATATTTTACTGAGTTGTATACTTATGAGTTGTGCATTTTTCTGTATGTATGTAATAGCTTAAATTCTGCTTATGTTAGATGGCTAGTTTCAGATGTCAACTTGACAGGATTAAGGGATATCCAAATAGCTGGTGAGATGGTTTGGCTCTGTGTCCTCACCCAAATCTCATCTCAATTGTAATCCTCACGTGTAGAGGGAGGGACCTGGTAGGAGGTGATTGGATCACAGGGATGGTTCCCCCCAGGCTGTTTCCACGATAGTGAGTGTGTTCTCAAGAGGTCTGATGGTTTCAAAGTGTTTGGCAGTTTCCCCTTCACCCTCTTTCTCTCCTGCCCCCATGCAAGACGTGGCTTGCTTCCCCTTAGCTTTCCACCATGATTGTAAGTTTCCTGAGGCCTCCCCAGCCTTGCAGAACTGTGAGCCAATTCAATATCTTTCCTTACAAACCACCCAGTCTCACATAGTTCTTTATAGCAGCAGGGGAAGAGACTCATACAACTGGTAAAACATTACATCTGGGTGTGTCTGTGAGGGTGTTTCCAGAAGACAGTGGCACCTAAATCATTGAACTGAGTAAGAAAGATCCACCATCGTCCAATGTGGATAGGCACCATCCAATCGGCTGAGGGTGCAGATAAAATTAAAAAGCAAAAGAAAGGCAAATTGTCTCTCATGCCTTCTCAATCTCTCTCCTTCTCTCTCCACTCTCTCTCACACACACACTCTCTATCTCTCTCCATTCCTCTCTCCTTCTCTTCTGGAGTGAGGGTGCCCATCTTCTACTGCCCTTAGACATCAGAACCCCATGTTCTCTGGCCTTCATTCAGACTCCAAGGCTTGCGTCAGTGAACCCCAAGGTCTCAGCCCCACACTGAGAGTTACACCATTGGCTCTCATGGTTCTCAGGCCTTGGAACTTGGACTGAGCCATGCTTCAAGCTTCTCTGAGTCTCCAGCTCTCAGACAGCTTATCATGGAATTTCGTAGCCTCCATAATTGTGTGAGCCAGCTCCCGAGCTCTGACTGAGACATGAATCAAAGCTGAGAATTCAAGATGAATCAGTCATGGGCCCTCTATGAGCACTGAATCTGGGTCTACATTGAAACATAGCTATATAATGGTTATAAGTTTTTTTTACATGAATCTTAAAATAAATCTTTGCTAAAAAGAATATCTAAATTATAGGTTAAATAATATTATTTAACCTATACAATAATATTATTTAACCTATAATTTAGATATTACCATCATCAATGCCCATATTCTAGATAATAACCATCGTCTAAGTCCATAATCCAAGATTCAGTAAAATAAGCCAAAAAAAAAATGAGGGTGAAAGGAGTGACAGTGTAGAAAAACACAAAATGCCTCTGCTTTAGTGAAGTAAAATCAAGTTATTACTCCATTCTTGGCTTTGATAAGTGGACAATTTAAAAATGACCTAATGTGATAAATAGGCTAAAAATCCAAAGGTAACCATATATATATATATATATAGGTTTCTCTCTCTCTCTCTCTCTCTCTCTCTCTCTATATATATATATATATATATATACATAACACAAATTGTAATTCCCATAAATCTTAACACAGTATATAAAAAAATGCTCCAAACAAAACTGAAAAAAAGTACAGAAAACATAAATAAGAGACAATATAAGTAAATATTTTTAATTCACCTCTTAAAGAACAGAGTCTCAAATTAAAGCACCTTTTTTTTTTTTTTTTTTTTTAAGAGAGAGTCTCACTCTATCGCCCAGGCTGGAGCAGAGTGGCACAATCTCAGCTCACGGCAACCTCCGCCTCTCAGGTTCAAGTGATTCTTCTGCCTCAGCCTCCTAAGTAGCTGGAATTACAGGCACACATCACCATGCCTGGTAATTTTTGTATTTTTTGGTACAGACAGGGTTTTACCATGTCGGTCAGGCTGGTCTCAAACTCCTGACCTCATGATCCACCCGCCTCAGCCTCCCAAAGTGTTAGGATTACAGGCATGAGCCACTACACCTGGCCTAAGCACATAATTCTTAAAAATCGAAAAATACCGTGGAGTTAAGAAATATCCCTATTTGTCACATAATACTATGGAGTTAAGAATTCCTATTCCTAACTCCACAGTATTTTTAGATTTTTAAAAATTAAGAAATATCCCAATTTCTTAATTCCACACTACCTTTAAAACAACATAGAAAGTTTAAAAATAAAGGGATAGATAAAGAAATATATCAAGCAAATGCATGTTAGCACAGGAATAACATCAATATCAGAAAACGTAAATTTAGAATCATTAAATGGGAAAGAAATGTTACATCATAGTGACAAGATTTAGATTAGTAATGAAAAAATGTTGATAAAAGTTATGCACAAAATAACTTTTAAATGTTTAAGTCAAAACAAAATATAGCTTAAAAAATATTTTAAAAATACAGAGACTATTATTGTTTAACATTGTGTGGAAGTCCTGCCCAGCAATGAAACAAACATTGGAGAGAAAGACACAAAATTATTATTTGCAGAGAATATCATTACATACCTAGAGAAAAAAAAATGAGTAAATAAAGAGGAAAACCAAGAGAGAATTCTCAGAAACTGGCTAGCTACAAAAGGAATATTTTTAAACTATTTGCCTGTATTGTGGTAATAACAAGTCTAAGGCCGAGCGCTGTGGCTCATGCCTGTAATCCCAGCATTTTGAGAGGCCAAGGCAGGCGGATCATCTGAGATAAAGAGTTCGAGACCAGCCTGGCCAACATGGTGAAACCCCATCTCTACTAAAAATACAAAAAAATTAGCCAAGCATGGTGACAGGCACCTGTAATCCCGGCTACTCAGGAGGCTGAGGCAGGAGAATCACTTGAACCTGGGAGGCAGAGGTTGCAGTGAGCTGAGATAGCGTCATTGCACTCCATCCTGGGCAACAAGAGTGAGACTCTGTCTCAAAAAAAAAGTCGAAAAACATAATGAAAAAATTATCACCCGTTATGAGAAAACAAAAGCCTGAAATATCTAGAAATAGCCTTATTAAAATATGAGAGAGATGTATAGAAAGAGAACTATGAAATAATGATGAATTACTATAAATAACTTGAATAAATGATCAGAAATACAATGTTCATAGAGGGCAAGACTACATGCACAAAAAAGAAAATAATTATTTTCACTTTTTTAGAGATAGGGTCTTGCTATGTTGCCGAGGCTGAAATGCAGTGGCTATTCACATCACAATCACAGCTCGTTACAGCCTAGAACTTCTGGTGTCAAGCAATCCTCCTGAGTAGCTGGGACTACAGGCACACCCCACCATGCCAAGCTTCTAATTTGTTTCTATGTCTAATGCAATACCAGTCAAATTCTTATGGGTAAGGCTTTATGTGGTAATGTAGCAAATTTCTAAAACTCTTCTGAGAAGATTTAAATCATTGGAGTTCTGTCTTCAGGGAGTGAAACAGTTTAAAGCTGGCATTTTTAAAAAATAATGAGATGTGAGAATAGAAAACTCAATGAACAAAGTAAATAACTCAGAATATACCATGAGTATATATGAAGAATCTAAAATAGAGTAAAAATAAACTGTCATCACAAAACAGTAAAATGGGGAATTATTTAGTGACTAGGTTTGGATTTCTTTATCTGTTAACTATTTGGAAGAGAAATAAAATCAAAGTATAGCTTTCCCTTACATCATACATCCAAAAGAACTTCACCTAGATTACAGAGTAAAATTATTAAAAATAATAACCATGAATTATAAAAATTGAAAAAAATAAGAATTACAATTTTTATTTTCTTTATACTTCAATCTATTTTCAAATTATTTACAGTAAGTACATGTTACTTTTAAAACAAAACACAATAAGCATATCAAAATTCCTATTTACTGAATATTTAAATACAATCAAATATCAAGTATCTATATGAAAGATGAGTCCACAAGCTTCACAGAAATAAGGAGATTTCCAAGTTAACAGTATGGATTAAACATCTAATTTTACTTCCCATAGAACTGCATTAAAACTATGGTTTAAAAAATGACTTTTTAAAAATCAATCCAACAAATAGCAACACAATTTTACAAGTAGAAAGCAGAGCATAAGTGATTACTGGCTTAGAGAGACAAATCCTAAACTGGCAGAGAGAAAGCTGAGAACCAGTCCATTTCGTGCCACCGGTATTCCAAAAGCTAAGGGCCTAGCAACATCAGGTCCTGCGTAGCAGGACTGGGACTACATGGGGAAGAGGGAGATTTAGAGAGCCAATGTGAAAGTTGTTGGAGCAACAGCTTAATCTCCAACTTTTTTCCCAGCACCCCCATCCTAGGCAAATGCGCCTCCTGATCCTACCAGAAAATTTACAGTTTATCTCTAAAGAGGCTAAAACAAAGAGTCTTTGGATTGGGGTCTACCAGCATGGGTGAGGGCATAGGACCACCAAAAACAGAAGGATCCAGTGGTCATGTAGATTCTGCATGTCAAGGATGATCCCAACCTCAGGCCCCTTTACTCCTCAGTTTCCAGAACTCTAACAACAAGACCTTTTCCTTCTGTCAAAAGGGTGAAGAATCTGATCAACTCTGAAAGAAAAGCCTAAATATATTTAGAGGGGACTCCCCACAAATTGCCCACCCATATTACCCCATAGTGAAGCTCAGAATTCCCAAATTTCCCCACATACATTGAGCTTCCGAAAATCAGCTTTTATTTTAATCTTGAGCAGGCCTCTGAGAAAATCGAACATGAAGATAAATACTAAAATTAAAAAAAAAAAAAAAAAAAAAAAACAGAAAAAGGCATTAGGAGGCCAGGCATGGTAGCTCATGCCTCTAATCCCAGCACTTGGGGAGGTGGAGGCAGGTGGATCACCTGAAGTCAGGCGTTCAAGACCAGCCTGGCCAACATGGTGAGACCCCCCCCCACCCCATCAGCCCATCTCCACTAAAAATACAAAAACTAGAGATGCATGATGGTGTGCACCTGTAGTCCCAGCTACTCGGGAGGCTGAGGCAGGAGAATTGCTTGAACCCGGGAGGCGGAGGTTGTAGTGAGCTGAGATTGTGCCACAGCACTCCAGCCTAGGCAACAAAGTGAGATACCATCTCAAAAAAGAAAGGGAAGGGAAGGAAAGGGGAGGGAAGGGAGGGAAGAGGAGGAAAGAAAAGGGGGCAGTAGGAGGAAATAGAAAATATGCAAGAAAAAAAAACCTCAAAAATGTAATTAATATCCTCAGATACAGAAGATCCTTGAAATCAAAAAGGATGCACTTTCAAAAGGGAAATGTCAAGGATAAAAAAAAAAAAAAGGATTCTCTTAGAAATTAAAAATACCATAACTGAAATGAAACAGTCAATAGAATCCTGAAAGAGAAGAAAGTTGAGAAAATCTTCCAAAAAGTAGAGCAGAAAGATTAAAATATGGGAGAAAAGATCAGGAGTCCTATCCAGGAAGAACTACTGTATATCAAAATAGAAAGAAAGAACAGTGAGTATTGGAGGAGAGGAAATCAGGAACTAAACACATGAAAGAAAATCCCCAGAACTGAACAATACAAGTTGCCAGAGAAGGACTCATCAACTATCTAAAAGAAACACACTAAGCCACATCTTAGTGAAATCTCAGAATACTGAAGGCAAACAAAATTCTACAGGCTTCTTGGGAGAAAAACAGATTAGGTACAAAGGGCCAGGAATCAGAATACCTTCAGATTTCTCAACGGTGACCCTAGAACAAAGAACACAGTGGAAAAATGTACTTGAAATTCCAAAGGAAAATTATTTCTGACATAAAACTCCAAACACGATGAAACTGTATTATGAAGGAAGAAAAAAGACATTTTCAAGTAAGCAAGATCTCAAATAATTTGCCTCCCATGCGACCTTTCTCACTAAACTACTTGAGGATGTACTCGATCAAAACAAGATAGTAAACCAAGACTTAGAAAGATATGGAGTACAGGAAACAGAGTCAACACAAGAAAGAGGGTAAGGAATTTCCCTCCAGGATGGTAAAGGAGACCTCAGGGCAATATCTCCTTTACCAGGAGTAGACAGTACCCAGTCTAGATCGGAGCCATGTGATTCAGAAGACAGACATGCTAAAGGATGTTTGAGCAACGACCCTGAAGCCATGAAATGGGTTTTTAGATCTGAGGACAGAATGGCCAGGTAAGTCTATCCCAGGTTCTTACTTGTCCTTAGCTTCCCTGGGTTACGAGCTGATGAATTTCCTCTTATTTTCTCCTTGCCCCACTGCTTGGATTGGTTAAAGGCACTTATTTCCCATTCGACCACCAAAATGTCTGTGTGGACCTACCTTTGAAAACTGGAGATTAGGTAAAGTAGGCTCAGAAACGGAAAATGCAAAACACCCTGCTCACTTTGACCCCATTTCTGGTAGAAATCAAGAACCTGCATTTTCAGTGAAGGTAGGCTAAAGAGCTAAAGGACAGACCCATACAGAAGTTGTTCACTCACATAATAGTTCAAGTGAGGTATTCCTAGTCAGTGGGCATGTCTCCTCCATGTGGGGATTCCAGAACTCAGTCTCCTTTTCATCTCATAGATGTAGGGGAGCTGGAAAAGGAGGTCCCTGGAAGAGCAGATGTGTCCCAAATACAACTTTATACTGGATTCTGGGGGCAGTTGGCCAGATCTTCTTCACTGGCCCTGCCCCGTAGCCCTCAGCGTTCCCCAAGTCTTCTTCATTATCTCCCCAGAAAGCCCTCTTGTAAAATCTCAGAAAAGCTGAAGCCAGGCTATGACCAACATAAAGGAAGCAGCTTGGCTCCTGGGAGCCTCCTCTAACAGTGGGAAGTTGCCCTCTCCTAACCAGCTGGGTTTGTGTTTGCCCATTTGGTTCTTCAGAACTAAGCAACATATCATTTAAGGATATAAACATAAATGTGATACAATTATAAAGGGAAGCAAGGATAAGCTGGACACAAAAGTGAGGGCAGTGGTTCCTCCTAGAGGAAAAAGAGGGAGAGAAAAGGGGCACCAGGGCTTCAAGGTTCTGGTAAGGTTTTACTTCCTAATCTGTGTGCTGTGGTGTCTGGTGTTTGGGTTTGCTGTTTTTCTAATTTTCTAAATTATCCTTGTATATTTCATTCATTGTTTTGCATATATGAAATACTTTAAAAGTTTTTTAAAGCTAGGGAAGAAACCACAGAGAAAAAGAACAATAGATTTAGCTACACAAAACTGTACATCTTCTGTATGTTAAACATTAAACAGAAAGGCCAAAAACAAATTGAAAAAATACTTGTCACAAATGCTGCAAGCAATTAACATCTAGGCTATGAACTACGAACCTGAACACTAAACACAATCCCATCTCACAGCCTTTGTTCTTTGTCCTTGCTGTTCCCTCTGCCCAGTACACTCTTCCACTGACAGCCTGATAAACAACTCTCTCCCTTCATTTGTGCAAACGTCATTTTCTCAGGGAGCTACCTCTGGCTGGCCACCCTGGCACTCCCTTTCCAACTTCCCCAATTTATCTTTCTATGCAGCATTCATGTCCTTCTTATATCTATTTAATTTATTTATTCTGTTTTTGTCTATCTCTCTCCACTAGAATGAAAGCTCTGTGTGGGCAGGAATTTTTGTCTGCTTTGTTCAATGCTGTGTCCCTGGTGCCTATAACAGTATCTGGCACATAGCAGGTGCTCAATGAATATTTGTTGAATGAATAAATGAATATGAAAAGTCCACGATAATTGAAAAGCATTAAAAACACCTGCTAAAAGAACAAAAGATCCAAATAAACAGTTTACGTAACATAAGACATCAAAATGTCTTAGAAACACATGGAGAAATATTATCACTAATAAACAAACTCACATGAAACAATCTTTTGTCTATCAAATTAGCAAAGTTTATTTTTTAACTGTAGTAAACCTCATTGGCAAGAATGTGCTAAACTGAGCTATTATTCACTGCTAATAAGTATAAATGAGTACAACATTCTGAAAAGCAATTTTGTAACTTAATTCAAGAGGCTTAAAAGGGTTCATGTTTTTTGGCCCAGTAATTACACTTCTAGAAAGTTATAACAAAATAATGTAAAACATAAAGAGAAAGACAAAACTGTGAATAAAACTTTCATAGCATTTGAAATAAGACATTGAAAAAAACAGAAAACAAATATGTAAAATGCCAACAGGAGGAATGGACAATTTTTACTTTTTCTTTATAATTTTTTTAAATGAGCATCTATTTCTTTTAAAATGGGGAGTATTGTTCATGATCCAAAAATTGACAGCTTTAAAAATAGTTGTTGGCCTGGTGCCGCCTGTAATCCTAGCACTTTGGGAGGGCGAGGCGGTGGATCACCTGAGATCAAGAGTTGGAGACCATACTGGCCAACACAGTGAAACCCCATCTCTACTAAAAATCCAAAAAATTAGCTGGGCATGGTCGTGGGCACCTGTAATCCCAGCTACTGGGGAGGCTGAGTCAGGAGAATCGCTTGAACCTGGGAAGTGAAGGTTGCAGTGAGCCAAGATTGTGCCATTGCCTGGGCAACAAGAGCATAACTCCTTTTTTTTTTTTTTTTTTTTTGAGATTGAGTCTCGATCTGCCGCCCAGGCTGGAGCACAGTGGTGCAATCTTGGCTCATTGCAACCTCCTCCTCGGGGGTTCAACCAATTCTCCTGCCTCAGACTCTGGAGTAGCTGGAACTACAGGCATCTGCCACTACACCCTGCTAATATTTTTGTGTGTTTTTTACTAGAGACAGAGTTTTGCCATGTTGGCCAGGATGGTGTCAATCTTTTGACCTCGTGACCCACCCACCTTAACCTCCCAAAGTGCTGGAATTACAGGCGTAAGCCACCACTCCCGGCCTATTTTCATTCTTAAATAAGTTATTTTCATTTTCATTCCAATGAATGGAAAAAATGAGATTATTTGAAAATGTCTCTAAGATAGAATCAACATCTGAAACCTAAAACCTCAGTGCAAAAAACAAACCAAAAACAAAAACAGGCCACCATGTCTATAGCCTACTGCATCCCCTGGTGGCAGCATACTCAAATAGAGAAGCAGTAAAGTGGGAACCTAGTCACACTGGAAGAAAACTATAAAATCTAGCAAATATTTTAAACACAAAGCTTCATCATCATAAAAAAAAAAGATCTCATACACACAAAGCAATGCTAAAACATATGCTTTCATCTTTTTTATGTTGTCAATATCAGCACCTTAGGATTAAAGACCTGGAGCCACATATACTGTGTTCTGTATCACTATAAAGCACCATTCATGTTGAAAGACTCAATAAGTCTACTTTGAGACATAAAATTTCCAAATGGATTATTGATTAAATGAGATCATGACTGTTCCATGTCCATCATTTCCTGAGCCTTGAGATGTCTCGATTGACAAATAAATCCAACAGGATCAAAAGCAAGTTATGGTGTCAGGGCAGAGGTGGGGACACAGGAGGAAATTGGGTTCAGAAGCTTTTAAATATCAAAATATTATGAATTGAAATGCTCAGATAGTAATAGTAATTTTCCACCTCTCAAATTGGGAAAGATTTTTTTTTTTTTGAGATGGAGTCTCGCTTACAATCTTGGCTCACTGCAACCTTCACTTCTTGAGTTCAAGTGATTCTCCTGCCTCAGCCTCCTGAGCAGCTGGGATTACAGGCACGTGCTACCACACCCAGCTAATTTTTGTATTTTTAGTAGAGATGGGGTTCACCACGTTGGCCAGGCTGGTCTCGAACTCCCGATCTCAAGTGATCTGCCCACCTAGGCCTCCTAAAGTGCTAGGATTACAGGCATGAGCCACACCACCCAGCCAAATTGGGAAGGATTTTAAAATATTATTACACCCACTCTAATCAAACTTTCACCCGGTTGTTACCTCAAAACAGCTCCTACCATCTTCACCAATGACTATCACATTGCCAAATTCTATAGTTATTTCTCAGTCCTCACCTGACTCTTCTCTCAGCAATGTTTGAAACCCACGAGCTCACGTTCCTTCTTTCTCTTTTTTCTCCAGCTCTTATTCTATGGCTGACCTTTCTGCCAGCAAGTTTCCCTCGTGTTTAAAAGCACTATAAATGCAGCATAAAAGACAAATGGAAAGATGAAATACAGAAGTCCCACACTTATAAGCCCTTCGATATGCCAGGCATGTTTCCTAAGGTATCATATTTAACACTCATGGCCTCCCTCGGTCTTCAACATCAAGAAATGCATACCATGTTCTCACTTATTTGTGGAACCTAAAAGGCCAAACAATGGAACTCACGGATGTAAAGAGTAGGATGGTTGCCAGAGGCTGGGAAGAGAAGTAGGATGGGATGAGGGGCGGTGGGGATACTTAATGGGTACAAAAAAACCCAAAAAGAACAAATAAGACCTACTATTTATAGCATAACAGGATGGCAATTGACAATAATAATTGTACATTTTCAAATAACTAAAAGAGTGTAATTCAAACTTTATAACACAAAGGATAAATGCTTAAAGGGATGAATACCCCATTCTCCATGATGTGATTATTACACATTGCATGCCTCTGTCAAAATATCTCACATACCCCAGAAATATATGCACCTATATGTATCCACAAAAGTTAAAAATAACAATTTTTTTAATTTCTTAATAAATTTTGAAACCAAAAAAAAAAAAGAAAAAAAGCAATGCATACGTTTCATGGATTCCTGAGTTACGGACCTCACCAGCCTTCCTCTCGGCCTTTCTCATCAGGCTGCGTTGTTGGAAGACCATGTCTGCAGACGTCTTCCAGGTTACCAGCAGGAAAGTCTGAGCTAATTTCCTAGAGTGAAACAAATCGTGAGACGTAGGGAAATTCTTGAACAAATCGCGAGACGTAGGGAAATTCTTGCTTCCCGCATTTCCACAGCTGCTTTACCTCCAAGTAAAGTGGCTCAGACCCTTACCTGTTAACCCAGTGCACCTGGCTAGATGTCACGATGGGAGGATGACCTTTTTCCTTAACTATCAATGTTTTGACCTCTGAAAGATTCTCAGTGTCCACCAGGAAGCCCTGTCTTACAGACCCACTGCAGGCCTGCCCTGGATAAAATTGTGAATGAGATGAGATCTGACTTCTTTTGACCCACTCAATGATCCCTTTCCCCAGCATTTTGTCAACTGGCTGTCAACTGCAGTTCACCTTGCTAATTGTGGCCATATTTCCGAAGGGAAAATACATCAAGACATGAGGGATCTGTGGAGGTCGGGTACAGTGGCTTATGCTTGTAATCCCAGCACTTTGGGAGGCCAAGGCAGGAGGATTGCTTGAGGCCAGGAGTTTGAGACCAGCCTGGGCAACATAGGGAGACCCCATCTCTACAAAAAATGGAAAATTAGCTGGGTGTAATGGTGCACAACTTTAGTCCCAGCTACTCTGGAGACTGAGGCAGGAGTATAGCTTGAGCCCAGGAGTTTGAGGCTACAGTGAGCTATGATCACATCCCTGCACTCCAGCCTGGGTGACAGAGAGACCCTGTCTCGTAAAAAAAATAAAAGGGGTCTGTGGGCCACACTGGGAGAGGAGAATTTGAGATGAAGACGTATAAAATTCAAAGTTTGAAACTTTCAGGATAGATTCGATGATTTAGGGTGCAATGGAAAGAATATTTAAAATTCAAACTGGTTTACAAGATGGTGAGACAAATGGAGGCTCTTCCTTCATTCCAAAAGCATCCCTTTATTTACTTCTGCTCATCAAATCTAGCTTTCTATTCTCTTTGTATCTTTTCCTCAGCTGCCTTGCAGGAGGGTTTTTGATGATACTGTGACACGAGTGGTGGACATTAAATGTGTCATTACTGCTCACACATTTTCATTTCCAGAGTGACATGAAGGAATTACTAAGAAGTAATAGAATTACTAGAATTACTCCCATGGTGGGACACGCATCAGCAGCAGGTGAGTTAGAAAAGCAAAGAAGTCTTTTCTAAATCACCAAAAACTCGAGGCAGCAGAGCATATGGTGAGTACATAAACTCATTTTTGAGTTTTTCAGAGATGTTCAAAATCTAGTGTCAGCTTTAGTATTTTTGTGACTTTAGGCAAATTATATGATGTCTCTACACCTCTATTTTACATCATAGAAATGAAGATAGCAGCAGGAAATAAGTAAGTTTATTTTGAGAATTAATTGAGATAACATGATAGTGCCAGCATGAACAAAATGCTCAATAAATATGGCTTGGTATTGTGTTTATGGGTTGTACTTGCTAGGTAACTGGCTATACTATGTATAAAGTGACCAGTGGGGAAGTGTGAGTTGCCACTACTGTAGTGGTGAAGTAGGAACAGGAAGAAGGTGACCAAACTGAGCAAGAGCTGAGCTAACGTCTGCTGCCACACGTTTGAACTTGCTGCTGGGGTACGTTTTCTCTTCTGCTGCAAAGGCTCCTCTACTCGACTGCGTGGATTTGCAACCCACTTGGAGGTCAGCCTGCACCGTAGTGGCTGCCTTCTGTTTGGCCCTAATCAAACACCGGTGCAAGGCACTGAAAAATTCCATGTAATAATGTTGTTTGCTGATCTGACGAGCTTTCTCATTCCTTCAAGTATTCATTGGGTGCTTAATCTGTGCGTGTTTTATATTAGGTGCTTATGGCAGTAAAAAAGAAACAAGGCCATCTCTCTAGAGTAGAGAAAGCCTACCATTCCTTCCCCTCCTCTTCTTTCCCTTCCTCCTCCTTCTCTCCTCCTCCTCATTCCAGCTTGCTTGAGATAAAAGTTCATCAAAAAAGACAAAAAATACAGCTTCTCCAGAAGCAGGGGTGCATAAATAGGTTCATTCGACAGCTTTCCAAAGCCTTGGGCACTCTTTTGAAGGCCAGTGTATGTTCGACCCAATCATAAAAATGCACTCACAGCCAATGATAAGCATTACTCATAAATGATTATTTGAATTGAATAAATTGCAGTTGACTAACATGATATTTGATTCTGTAAAAGCATGTAGTTTAACTTCATTTTGATAACTCTTGGCTTCCTTTGGCTTTTTGAATCCAATCAGTTTCTTTTTCCACTTCTCAAACATGTTTTAGGATCTGAAAAGCTTATAAACCCTAAACACTGTGCCCTAGGGCTTTAAGGACAAAACAGTTCTGGCTAAAGTTGGGTTTAAATCCTAGCTCTGTTATTTAACCCTGTGAGTTTGAATAAATTGCTTAAGCTCTCTCAGCCTCAATCACCCCATCAATCAAATGAACCCATTCAGACACACTTAGCAAGTGCCAAGCCTACTGCTTTTGAAACCACCTTTGCAAAAATTATAACTGGGGAAATGATGACAGTGAAAGAGATCGGACCTACCCAACTCTGTCTTGCTTCTAATTTTTAAGCTGTCCTTGTCCATTCCTGGGCATAGGCTGGACTAACCTTAGGAAGGAATTTAGTTTATGATTTGACTCTGAAACAAAATTGATAATAGTCCTTTCCCAAAACAGACCCTCTTGTTGCCTTGGGACCAGTCTTCCTTTCTAGGACTAACAAATTAGCTACCAAATTAGAAATTATGATTTAAGGGTCATGCAGCCTCTGGCTGCAAGAGTCTGAACCTCCCCAAATTGCTCCTGGGGATACCATCACTATTGTAAAACCTAAGATCAGTGCTTGAGATATTTTGCAGACCCTCGCAGGATGGATCAGCTGACACCACCTAGACCAGTAATCTGGTTCAAACAGTTCTGTGTTCCCACCAGGAAGAGAGGACAGCAAGCAAACCTCACTTCGACCCCCTGCGATTTCATCTCTAACCTGGCCAATTAGCACTCCCCACTTCCCAAGCCCCTACCTGCCAAATTATCTTTAAAAACTCAGATTCCCAGCATGCTCGGGGAGACTGATTTGAGTAATGATAAAACTCCAGTCCCCCACACAGCTGGCTCTATGCGAATTACTCTTTCTCCATTGCAATTCCCCTGTCTTAATAAATAGCCTCTGTCTAAGCAGTGGGCAAGGTGAACCTGTGGGGCAATTATACTTTCAATAGAGAAATAGCTCAATACATATTTCTTTTTATTTTCTTATTCAGAGTCTACAATGTAGAGTTCCCAGCCAAGTTACTCAGAGCTAAATAGATTGAAGTTGAAAGGGTGCATATGGCATCCCCTTCAAGTTCTAAGGCTTAATCACTAAGGAATTCAAGAGGACTGTATAGAAGAAAAATTCTACAGGAATGACAGATTTTCTCAGAAATTTCTGTGCTTGTTTTTGTTCTTTTCTGCTCTCACACTTCAAGCCTCAGGCTTTGCATTCTGCAACAATAACAGCAAAACTCTTCCTCAAACATTAATGGAGAGCAGCCATCCTTGGGATCCAAGCCTCAGGCACCTTACTTTCTTGTGTCTTGGTACGGGGTTCTATGAGGAGAGAGGAAGTGATAAGAGAGGCTTACAGGTGGACTCAGGCAACGAGGAGTGAAACCAAATCCAGGTATCTAGGAACATCAGTAGTGATGGAGGGCACACAAAGAGGCAGAGAGCAGTTGGCTGGACCAACTAAACAGTTTTCCTTGGTTGTTCAAAGCAAACCCAAATGACTAAATGCAGTTTACTTTTTTCTCAGATGTCACAACTGTCATCCTCAGAGCCACGGATCAAATGCAAAATGGATCACTTTTTTTAAAAATTACATTGAGCACTTATTTTGAGTAGACCACCATAGTAGGGGCTCTGGATGAATGATGTGGTTCCTGTCCTCAGAGAGACTACAGAGGGGAAAGCAGGAGCAGGGATGTAAGATACATGCAAAGAAAGGATTGTGGTTTCACAGCAGGTATACATAGGCTAAATTAGTGAGACAGATTGTAAGTGTCAAGGATGTTCAGAAGAAAGGCATTTCACTCTTGGATGGAATGGTTGGAAAGATCTTCACCCAGAAAAGAGATTTGAGCTGTGCCTGGGAAACATTTCAGAGTAGCTGAGATGTCAGAAAAGGAACTGAAGGCTTAGGAAAAACAGAGAGAGTATACAGGGACATGATGTGTACTTTTTCTGCTTCTTTACATAGGCACATTTAAAATCCAGATTCAGAAGCTCAGAGCCTGTCACAAAAAGACCAAGTCAGAAAGTAGAGTATTAAGCACCCATAAGAGATGCCTAAAAACTTCAAGGGTGGTCATTTATCCTCAAATGTCCCTATGTCCTCAGACACCAACTCTCACCAGGTGAGGGCAGAGCTGACAAGGCTGGCTCTCATGAAGCTCATTCTTAGTGATTGAGGGAAATTAATGTATGCCTGTGGTTAAAAGCAAGCAGGCTAAAAGCAGATCAAAGGTGACCTATACTTCACATGCCTCATGCCGGAACACCAAGGTAGGTTACCCTCATGAGTTCCTGAAAGGAGTAACCAATGCACAGTGGCACAGTGGTTTGCACACACCCCGGATGTGTGTCAAATATGGATAATGGTGATGATGATGGTGATGATGGTAATGAGGATTCAGTCATAAACATTTACTGAAGACACCTGTGTCTTTGGTCCTGTGTTAATTATCGGGAAGATAAAGGTAGGAAGACTGACTCATTCACTTTTGCCTGCCCAGTGCCTTCCTGGAGGAGTAGGGCCTTTGCTGACTTTCCTGGATAATTATGGAATCATCATCTTGGAAGAGTTTGAATGGTCTTCCAGTCCATTTCTTTAACAAAAGATACAAGATAAGAGAAAGTGATACTATGCATATGCAAAAATATTATCAAGCCTACTTTTTAAGCACTTTAAATATAGAAATAGTATAATCCAGTGTGATTCATTACCCCCACACACAAAAAGCAAAATGTCCTTCTTAATATGCAACTGAAATATTTCTGTCTTAAATTTGGATCATGTGGCTTTATATAAAAAGAATTTACAACTATTAGTTTGGGGGAGATGCAATGGGATATCAAAGAAACCATAATAACCTTACTTTTTAATCAAGAAAAAAAATGAACACACATCATTAATTCAGGAATAAAGCATCATTGGTCATAATGGCATTATGCAAAGATGTAATACCATGTTAAATTGTATTCAGCGAATTTCATATTGCAAAGAGGCACTATCATTTTGGGAAAGTCTGTGGCAATGTGAAATAGGTAATAACTACATAGACACCTTTGTAAGGAAGAATTCTGAAGCAAGAAACCTGAGTAGGGATGAGGGGAGCCCACAAACAAATGGAAAAGTCATCTTTAGCTGACTAAAGTCATGTCATCCAGAGTTAGAGGAGAGTAAACAGGTCCAGAAATGTGGTTAGTTGTATAGCACTTCCAGGCGTTCTCTTCTGGGTTGCTTTTAATTTCCGCATAAAATAAGAAGTAAGGCCAACTACTGAGTGTAAAGATGGTAGAGGTTTGAGGAGTATGTTAATATTGGAGATTTGAGGAGTATATTAATCAAGTATATCTGGAAATAAAAGACAATAAACTGATAACTAGCATAAAGAGATAATAGAAAATATAAAATAGTCATGTAGGAGCAAATGGATGTTTGGGTGACATTACGGATCCAGTTGAGGTTAATGGTCATACATTTAAAATGAGACCAGTCAGCATGGTTGTATGTCTTTCTCCAATTATATTCAGCAGCGCAGCTTTAAGCACTGAGTAAGTGAAGACTGGAATTCAACTGGAGTTGGGATTTTGCCAGTTGACTATGACCAAGTGAAAGAAGCAAAGGACTGAAAACATAATGCAAAAAGAGTGATTGAAAAAAGGGCTGAAAATGTGTCCAAAAAAGAGTATTTGTAATGATTGGCCGTGGGATGTATGCCGGGTAAGAAGGGAAATAAGAACTTAAGGACAAAGGACATAAATTGATTATAGAGTTTAGTAGGGAAGGCTTTAAAGATTATAGGAGTTGAGGTACTTGACTCTGATATCTAGTCACCATTAACTGTTTATTTTTCCACTCTATTTGCAGCTCATTGAGGATAAATTAGTTTAATCTTCTCTAATCAGTGTGTCTGACTCCAAACCAGGTTGGAGAATGATGAATTTTATAACGTGCAGAATAACCAGTGTGGTAATAACCAGTGGGGTAAGGTGGGAATAAAGAAAGATCAGTTAAGGTTAGTGAGGAAGCAGTCAGGAGGAAGTATCCACAATAGAATAAAACACTTAACCAGAGGCAGATATTCCCCCTTTAAGACTACCCTGCATATAATGGGTAGTTGCTGAAAAAAGTTTGAAGAATGAACTTGTATGCATGAATCCAATTGAAAAGATATGATTTTCCTGAAGGAGAGAGTAATGAGTATGGTAGTGTTAGTGAAAATGGCTAGAAGAGATGGATTTGAGAAACACTAAGGATAAAATCAAACATTAAGGACTTGATGGAGTGACTAAGAAGGAAGCAGGAGTGGAAAGAGGTAAGGATGGCTCCTGGATTCTGACTTGGCTAATGGGGGTGGATGGAAATGTCTTTCAATAAGATAAGGAGTGGAAGAAAGAAGAATGATAGGTTTGGGGCCAATGAGAGTAGTGAATTAGCTTTGAACATGTTGTGAGATACCTGTGGGACATCCAAGTGGAGATGTCCAGTGGAAAAATGGAGAAATGAGCCTGAAACTCAGCAGAGGTCTGAGATCTTAGGGCAACAATGTCTCTTGGGCAAAAGCAGATGGGATCCAAAGCATGGCATCGACTTAAACCATGAGTTCCTTGACGTCTCCTAAAGTGAAATTAGAGTGAAAAGATCTGAGAGCTAAAGATTGAGCCCTGTACTCTTGTATCTAAGGATCAAAAAGAAGAAAAGAGCCATGAAAGAAAGAGCAACCAAAGATGTACACAAATAAAAAATTGGAGAGAAAAGCCAACAGAATAGATAACTTCAAGAAGGAAGTGATCATCTGAATGAAATGTCAAGAAATGTCAAATAAGTCGTGACCTGAAAAGCATCTGTCAGCTATGGCGAGGCAAGGCATTGAGCTCACAGGAAGAAGGTAGAAGCCTTCTCTGGAGTGGGAGAGACCAAAATCAGATTAGAATAGACTGAGGAGTTAATGGAAAAGCAGGAAGTAAAGAACACAAGAAAAGGCTCTTCTTCAGGTAACTTGGCTAAGAAAAGGAAGAAGATAGAGTGATGGCTATGAGAACCTATGAGTTATTCATAGTTATTTTTAATTTTGTTTTTTGAAAACTGAAAATTCTTGAGCACGTTGATCAACTGGGAGGAAATGGTCAGAGGTTGGAGCTATAGGAGAAACTCCAGAACAGTGAGAGTCTTTGGGCAAAGGCATATGGGATCAAAAGCACAGAAAGATATTCACCTCCTACCCTGTTGTAAGGCACAAAGGATAGTTCAGGTGGAGGTATGTTTATGTCTGCCTCGCTTATTCAAAAATGCATCTGTACTTATGCCCTCCACTTTCTCATTAACTATTTTTATACATTCTGCCTTCTAACTCTACTCTTTTGCTGAAACTGAACTTCCCAAGTGTCTAATAACCTCCCAATTTCAAATTCAGTGGCATCTTCCCAGTTCTTCTAAACCTTGTGCAACATTTACCCAGTTGAACACCCTCTCTTCTCTAAAACTCTGTCTTGCCTTAGTTTCTGTGATACTGTGACACTCTTTCTCACCTCCGTATTAATTTCTTCTGCCTCTGCATTGGTTTCATTTCTTTGTCTTGAACCCTAAATGTAGGTGAGTTCCCAAGATCTGTGGCTTCAGCTCTTATCTTTATAAACATAGCATTCAAATTTACTTCCAGTCTCTCTTATGTGGAAGAGACTGGAAGTAAAGAGAGACTATGCTTTATAAACATAGCATTCAAATTTACTTCCAGTCTCTCTCTTCAGCTGTCCGGGACTTTGTGGTTCAGACCTCTGACCCAAGACATTTGTTAAAAATGGAGTCGATCAATCAGAATCACTGGGCATGGTGAACAGCACCAAATCAGTAGTAGAATGGGAGTTATCAGTGATGACTGAACAAAGTTTCTGATATATGACTATAATCAAGTGACTGTGGCATGAATACGAAAGGCAGTAAAACCCATTGTCACCTGGCATTCAAAGATGAATGCCAATCTACTAGGAAATAAGAAAATGGCAAATGGTAGGCTGAGCACTAAGGAAGGATAAAACTGGAACCAGATTACTCATAAGGGACACCTGCACAATACTGTATGTTCTTTGAAAAGAGGCTCATAGGTACAAGATCAAGACAAGGTGACAGAAAAAGACAGGTGGAAAATCAACTTTACTGATAAAGGCATCATCTGAGATGGATTTGCAACTGGGATTAGCCACTTGTACCTGCAAGCCCCAAGCAGTCACACCTAAATGAAAGGACAGATCTCTTTGGTGTCATGAATGTTTAAATTTCTATATTGTAACACTCAAAAGTACATTGAGATACCTTTACACACCCACTAGATTGACCAAAATTTAAAAACTGACAATACCAAGTTTTGGCAAGGATATGAGAGCAGCTAGAAACCTCGTGCATTTCTGGCAGAAATGCAAAGTGATACAGTCTGTTAAACAAAGTTTGGACTAGGCTCATAGGCCCCAGCAGACCAGTCCATACCGGAATGGAGTCACATGTGCCACATTATTAAGCTGAACTTTGAAGTAAGCCAGTTTTCCTTAAAAAAAAAAAAAAAAGATTCCAATCAGCCTGAGTCAACAAAATAAGAACGTCCCTCTGTTTTAACCCTAAAAGGAAAATAACTTTGAAGTGACCGATCCACATTTTGTTCTCTGTTTCTATTCTCTTTAGCCCTTTTCCATCTACAAAGCTAATCCCCTCTGCTCAGCTCATCACAGTACTCACTCTATTTTATAGAATGAGATGTTCCTCAATCTAGAATCACAAAAGCTAGTAAAAAATTTTAAATTACATTTGTTGTAATTTTGCGTTTTGACAAGTCACTTTGGAAAATAACTTGGCAACTAAATGTACACTTTCCAGAAGACCCAGGGATCCTACTCTTAGTTATTTATCCAAGAGAAATTAAATGTAAGTTAACACAAGACCTGTGTGTAAACCGTTAGCCATAATAACTAAAAATTGTAAACAATCTGCTGTGGTTTGAATATGTCCCCCCAAATTTTATGTGTTGGAAGCATAATTCCCAAATTCATGTTTATTGGAGGCATCCAATCCTCCAAGTCTTTAAGAGGTAACCTTTGAGAGGTAACTAGCATTAGATAACATCATCAGGATGGGGCCCCTGTGATGGCACTGGTAGCTTTGTAAGAAGAGGATGAGAGACCCGAGTTGACAAGCCTGCTCTTGGGCTCTCATCGGTTGTCCTCCTCCATGTTGTGATACAGCAAGAAGGCCTTCGCCAGATGCAGCCCCTCAACCCACGACCTCCTAGCCTCAAGAAATTTAAGAAATATATTTCTTTTCTTTATAAATTACCTAGTCTGTAATATTCTGTTATAGCAACAGAAAACAGACTAAGCCAAGAAAATTTATACCAAGAGTGGACTCATTGCTGTAACGATACCTGAAAATGTAGAATTAGCTTTAGAACTAGGTATTGGGCAAAGTCTGGAAGAATTTGGAGAAGCGAGCTAGAAAAAGCCTCAGTGGCCAAGAACAGAGAATTAAGGGCAATTCAGTGGGGGTTCAGAGGACAAGAAGATGAGGGGAGGTCTGGAACTTCTTAGAGATCATTTAGGTGATCATGACCAGAATGCTGATAGAAATATAAACAGTAGCCAGGCACGATGGCTCACGCCTGTAATCCTAGAACTTTAGGAGACCAAAGAGGGTAGATCACCTGAGGTTGGAGGTTTGAGACCAGCCTGACCAACATGGAGAAACCCCATCTCTACTAAAAATACAAAATTAGCTGGGGAAGGTGGTGCATGCCTGTAGCACCAGCTACTCAGAAGGCTGAGGCAGGAGAATTGCTTGAACCCAGGAGGCAGAGATTGCAGTGTGCCAAAATCATGCCACTGCACTCCAGCCAGGCCACAAGAGTGAAACTCCATCTCAAAAAAAAAAAATTAAAAAAATACAAACAGTAAAGGCTCTTCTGATGATGTCTGAGATGAAAATAAGCAACAAGATATTGGAAACTAAAATGAATGTCATTCTTGTTATAAACTGGAAAAGAATTTGGATTTTGTCCATACCCAAGGGATTTTTGGAATACAGAACTTAAGAGCAATGAATCAGGATACCCAGTGGAAGAAACATCTAACCAGTAAAGCATTCAAGCTGCTACATGACTACTTTTATAGTTTACATTAAGCTACAGGAGAGGAAAATGATTTAAAGATGGAATTTATCATCAAAAGGGAAGGAAAACAGAAAAGTTTGGAAAACTCTTATCCTGACCATGTAAAGAAAAAGAAAGCAGTTCAGGACATGAAGGATATGGCC
>PVKP010036756.1:0-22207 GCA_004027715.1 Plecturocebus donacophilus | reverse complement strand
AATGCCCATCAATGATAGACTGGACAGGGAAAATGTGGCACATATACACCATGGAATATTATGCAGCCATCAAAAACGACGAGTTTGTGTCCTCTGTAGGGACATGGATGAACCTGGAAACCATCATTCTCAGCAAACTGACACAAGAACACAAAATCAAACACCGCATGTTCTCACTCATAGGCGGGTGTTGAACAATGAGAACACATGGACACAGGGAGGGGAGCACTATACGCTGGGGTATGTTGGGGGAACATAGGGGAGGGACAGGGGGAGGGACAGTGGGGGGGGGGGAGTTGAGGGGAGATAGCATGGGGAGAAATGCCAGATATAGGTGAAGGGGAGGAAGGCAACAAATTACACTGCCACGTGTGTACCTATGCAACAATATTGTATGTTCTTCACATGTACCCCAAAACCTAAAATGCAATAAAAAATAAAATTTAAAAGAAAAAAAGAAAAAATAATAATAATAAACTCAGAACCTCAACTGACAAGCATCATCCCTATTTTCTAGAAGGGACAAAACCAGACTGATTAAGGAAGCACAAAAACCACTATAAGGCAGGGTCCATAGCTTGTGTGCTCTAGAAGATACTCCCCCTGGACTGGGTATTCAGCATATACCTGAAGTGGAAGTAACTAAAGAGACTTTCCCAAGACTAAGAAGCAAGTGGCAAAACCAGGAATTTTCTAGGTATCAGCCACAGTCTGTAACTACTATAGGTCAACTAGCTTCACAGAAGACAACTCAATCGGGTCCCATCAGCATCTAATGAGTTTGCCTAATGTTACAAATGAAAAATGCAGATGAGTCATTGTTTGTTTAAATAAACATGACCATCTTAGGTTCCCTTTCAAATTCTCTTACACAAGAAGGAATGCATTCCTCCTTCAGAAGAAGGAACCAGCTCCAAATTGACAGGATTTGAAGAAATTCTAATTGGAAACCACATTTTCTGACACATCCCAGAATAAGAATTCATGGTAAGATCTTCTCAATGAGCAGGAGATTCCTATAAATTAATACTGTCTGTCTTCTGCTCCAGCCCTGAACTTCCTGACATGGCACGACATCACTCCTATCTTCTCACTTCTTCTGTTCAACTATACAAGCCTCATGAACACCACCTAAGTATAAAATGAAAATTATAAGATAAAGTCCCATAATCATCTTCTTTCACCTCTCCCCACTTCCCCAGCAAGGCAGTCTCCCTCTGTTCCCCAGCCTGGAATGCAGTGGCACAATCACAGCTCACTACAGCCTCAACCTCCTGGGCTCATGGGACCCTCCCACCTCAGCCTCCTGAGTAGCTGGAACTACAGGCTCACACCACCATGCCCAGCTAATTTTTGTATTTTTTGTAGAGACAGGGTTTTGCTATATTGCCCAGGCTGGTCTTGAACTCTTGAGCTCAAGCAGTCCACCAGCCTCATCTACCAAAGTGCTAGGATTACAGGCATGAGGAACCTCACCTGACTCCAGACATAATCTTCTTAAAGGAAGCCCAAAAGGTGCCTGCAATCTTGCAAAGCAAATTGATTTCTTGCTACTTTAATAACATTTATTTAGAACTTATAAATAACACGAGCATAGTGTAAGACAAAAAGGGATCAAAAAATTACTAAGTTATGGTCCCTGCCTCGAGAAGCTATTAAGTGGAGGCGGTACATAATCTGCTACTTCCTTATAGACAAATAAACATTA
Organism: Plecturocebus donacophilus; assembly: GCA_004027715.1. Lineage (NCBI taxonomy): Eukaryota > Metazoa > Chordata > Mammalia > Primates > Pitheciidae > Plecturocebus > Plecturocebus donacophilus. The sequence goes on along the minus strand of PVKP010036756.1, from coordinate 20,499 downwards.
TTTTTTTCCCCAAGACTTTTTTCATATATGCCCTCACTTACTCAGAGCTACTGCCAATATATTAAGCTCACCAGGTCTCTTACTTCCATCTGCCTACAGGTATCCAGCTGCACATCCTACAAGCAACCTGATCTCAGCATAGCAAACTATATCCCCTATGCCTCTTTCCATACCCTAACCTTTAAAAACCTGCTCTACTTGACTGGGCACGGTGGCTCACGCCTGTAATCCTAGCACTTTGGGAGGCCGAGGCAGGTGGATTAGAATGGCCAACATGATAAAACCCTGTCTCTATTGAAAATACAAAAATTAGCCAGGTGTGGTGGCGGGTGCCTACTGTAATCTCAGCTACTCGGGAGGCTGAGGCAGGACAATCTCTGGAAACAGGGAGGCAGAGACTGCAGTGAGCCAAGATCGTGCCACTATACTCCAGCCTGGGCAACAGAGCAAGACTCTGTCTCAAAAAACAAAATAAAATAAATAAAAACCTGCTCTACTTTTTCTAATCCATATCTTGTCAATTAAATCCCCACACATCTAGTCGCTCAAATTAGAAATCCTAGCCCACTCTCTTCCTAAGAAGTTGAATCAATCTCAGAAGTACAGTATTTCTAAAATCTCTCCTCTTCATTTCCACAACCACACTTTCTTCAGACGCTCAGTCAATTGCAACAACTCTATTTAGTCTTACTGCCTCATTTTTCATTACTTTAATCTGAATTTCTGTCACTCCCTAACTTAAAAAAAACTCCTCAAAAGCCAAAGGAGAAAAAAGGCTGAGTGTAGTGGCTCACACCTGTAATTCCAGCAATTTGGGAGGCCTAGGCAGATGGATAACGGAGTCAGGAGTTTGAGACCAACCTGGCCAAGATGGTGAAACCCCATCTCCCCCATCTCTACTAAAAATGGAACAAGTGGCCAGGCACCTATAATCCCAGGTACTCTGGAGGCTGAGGCAGGAGAACTGCTTGAACCCGGGAGGTGGAGGTTGCAGTGAACTGAGATCATGCCACTGCACTCCAGCCTGGGTGACAGAGCGAGACTCCGTGTCCATAAAAAAAAAGAAAATTTCAATGACCCCCCACTTTCTTTTCAGTCTCACCTCCTAGGAATTTCCCCACCACACATCCTGTTTTGGACAAATTTCTGAGATTTAAAACATCATTTTTTTCCTCTCACACCTTTACCAAGCCTTTCAAGTGCTGTTCTCTCCAAATGAAATGCCTTTTCTTTTTTCTTTTTTAGAGACAAGGTCTCACCATGTTGACCCAACTCGTCTCAAACTCTTGGGCTCAGGCCTCCCACCTAGGCCTCCCAAAGGGCTAGGATTACAGATGTGAGCCACCAGGCCCAGTTGAAATGCTTTTCTTACTTTTGCAACCTCCTACTCATCCTTCAACACCCAACTCAAGTATTTCCTCCCTGCAAAGATTTCTCTGACTCTCCCAAGCAATGGCAGTATTCCCTTCACACTGTATAAATGCCTTCATGTTCCTATGTAACACAAAGTACTACACAATTCCATATCAATATTTCTCTGATGTCCTTGCAGAAGGATACTCATGACTTCTAACCTAAATACCAGTTACATAGTAAGTGCTCAATAAATGTGTTGAATAAACAGTTTCACCCTCATATATCCTGGATCAATTTTTGGCCATTTTCCCCAAATGTTATAGATTTCTAAACTGCGCTCAATGTGAAATTCCAAATTTCCTAACAATTGCTTTGGGGTTTTTCACTTTTTTTTTTTTTTTTTTTTGAGATGAAGTTTCGCTGTTGTTGCCCAGGCTGGTGTGGAATGGCCCAATCTCAGCTTACCGCAACCTCCGCCTCCCGGGTTCAAGCAATTCTCCTGCCTCAGCCTCACAAGTAGCTGGGATTACAGGCATGCGCCACCACACCCAGCTAATTTTGTATTTTTACCAGAGATGGGGCTTCTCCATGTTGTTCAGACTGGTCTCGAACTCCCGACCTCAGGTGATCCACCTGCCTTGGCCTCCCAAAGTGCCACCGCGCGGGCCCACATTTTAATTATACAAATGTTGAACAAGTAAATAAATTATACCTAAAAATCCAATGAAATCAGGCCGGGCGTAGTGGCTCACGCCTGTAATCCAAGCACTTTGGAGGCCAAGGCGGGCGGATCACCTGAGGTCGGGAGTTGAAGACCAGCCTGACTGACCAACATGGTGAAACCCCGTCTTTAAAAAATAATAATTAAAAAAAAAAACCCAATGAAATCACCTTAGAGGCTTCTCTAGTCACCGAAAATGGGAATTCCTCCTTTACACTCATAACAAGAGGGATCTCTCTTTCCCTTGACTGTGATCTGATATCCTGAAAGCCTTCATATAGAAGCTACTGTGCACACAAATTCAACTGAGGGTACACACAAAGTAATTTCAATCCTGCTAAGGGCAGGGACACAAATCATATTTACCCTAGTTTACAAAGTAACTAAAGGATAGTAAAGAAAAAGCTTTCACTAAGCTCAAATCCTTTTCTGGCCGGGCGCTGTGGTTCATGCCTGTAATCCCAGCACTTTGGGAGGCCAAGGAGGGTGGATCACTTCAGGTCAGAAGTTGACACCACTCTGGCCAACGTGGCGAAACCCCGTCTCTACTAAAAATACAAAAATTACCCAGTTGTGGTGGCTCACGCCTGTAATCCCAGCTACTCGGGAGGCTGAGGCGGGAGAATCGCTTGAACCCACCGGGCGGAGATTGCAGTGAGCCGAGATCGCGCCATTGCACTGTAGCCTGCGAAACAAGAACGAAACTCCATCTCAAAAAAAAAAAAAAAAACTTTCTGGAGAGGAAGATCCGCGGAAGGTAGGATGATCCAGTGACATACATTTGGGTCTGGCCCAAGTTTCTGCTTTCCTATTCGCCAGGGACAGCACGCCTCAGCTTCTCCTTCTCCAAGGGCCCAAGTTTCTCTCTACTTGTTCCTTCCCTAAACTCTCGGGGCAACAGGTACCTTTCCTGAGGTCTCGCCGAGTAACCCTAAGAAAACACAGTAGCTTCACTGATTCCGTGTGAAGGGTGGGCTAAAGCCTGTCAGAGCCTGGAGAGGGACCGCACTGCAACCTTTCCGGGACACCTGAAGACTTCGGACAAACCGGCTTTTCTCTAGCCCTGAGATTCTCAGAGGTGCCTTGCCCCACGTCCGCACCCCAGGACCAAGAACAACCTGGGAGGAGGCTCTCGAGGCAGCTGGCGGGGTCAAAGGTCAACGCCTCGGGTGCCAGAAGGCCCCGCAGGGAGGGGAGAGAGGGTGGGACGTGACCGGGAGGTCCGAGGGACCGGTCACTGGAGGAGCGGAGCCGTTTCTCTCTAGGCTTGGCCGCCCCCGGGCCCAGCCCTCCCCGGCACACGCAGCCTCGGCAGCCGTCCTCTCTCCCTCTCCCCTCGCATCCCTGTTGTCCCCGAAGCCAGCGCAGGCCCCGCCCCCAGGACCGCCTCGGGGCCAAGGCCTAGTATGGGAGGACCCGCAGGGTTGGTCAGGTTCGAGGACCAGGCCGGGTCGGGCCGCCGCCGCTTACCGAGCCCGTGGCTCCTCCTCTACCACCCGCGCCGTTCCCAGGCCCGCTCGCTCCCTACACCACCGACTCCGTCGCTGCTCCGGGCTCACGGGCGCGCTCCCGACCTCCCCGACCCTTCCCGGGTCCGCCGCGCCCCGCCGGGTCCTAAAGCCCGGCGCGCATGTGTTAGTCCACGTCCGCTTCCTGAGACCGGCTCACACCACAATTCCCAGCAAGCATCGCAGACTACAGCTCCCGAAAGGCATCGCGAGAAATAAATTCGCAATGGAAATATCTATTGAGGACCTACTGGATAGCAATTGCAGTGTTGGGAAACATAGCAGACTCTTTGAACTCAGCAGTTTTACTTCAAAGAATAAATGTATCCTCTAGAAATACTGGCGAAGTTTGGAAAGATATATTTTCCAAATGTGTATTACAACTTTGTGCGTGAAAGATGGAAACAAACTCATTCTTTCAACAAGTATGTATATGCCTGGTAAGTGCGAAGCAGCGTGTAAAGCTCTATTAGCTTGGCAAGAAATCTGTTTTTTTTTTCCTTTTTTTTTTTTTTTTTGAGACAAGATCTTGCTCTTGCCCAGGTTGGAGTGCTACAGTGGTACAATTACAGCTCACTGCAGCCTCCACCTCGTAGGCTTAAGTAGTCCTCTTGCCTCAGCTTCTCAAGTAGCTGGGATTACAGGCACTTGCCACCACGCCCTGCCTCTAAGTCTCTGTTTTCTTCTTCTTCTTTTTTTTTCCCTTTGAAACGGACTCTCACTCTGATGCCCAGGCTGGAGTGCAGTGGTGCAATCTCGGCTCACTGCAGCCTCCACCTCCTGGATTCAAGCGCTTCTCCTGCCTCAGCCTCCTGAGTAGCTGGGATTACAGACATGTTCCACCACCCTAGCTAATTTTTGTATTTTTTAGTAAAGACGGGGTTTCACCATGTTGGCCAGGCTGGTCTCGAACTCCTGACCTCAGGTGATCCGCCCGCCTCGGCCTCCCAAAATGCTAGGATTACAAGCGTGAACCACCATGCTTGGCCTGATTCTCTGTTTTCTTATACACAAATAGAAGGTTTAAAAAGATGCGCTATAAGATAACAGCAATAATTATTTTCTATTAAAAAGGAAAAAAATGTAAAAAATTTAAAAAGATATGCTATAAAAATAAAAATTTTAAAAAAAGATGTGCTAGACACATACTATGTGTATATGTGTGTGTTTCAATCCTTGTAATGACTTTATGAATAGGTACTTCACAGATGAGAAAACAAAAATTCTAAGTAATTTAACAGTAGTTTGCCTGATGTTCTAGAATTAGTAAGAAGCAGAGAAGAGGCCGAGTGCGGTGGCTCATGCCTGTAATCCCAGCACTTTGGGAGGCTGAGGCAGGCGCATCACCTGAAGTCAGGAGTTCGAGACCAGCATGGCCAACATGGTGAAACCCCATCTGCACCAAAAATACAAAAATTAGCTAAATGTGGTGGTGTGCACCTGTAATCCCAGCTACTCAGGAGGCTGAGGCAAGAGAATCGCTTGAACCAGAGAGGCAGAGGTTGCAGTGAGCAGACACGTGCCATTGAACTCCAGCCTGAGCAACAAAACAAGACTCTGCCTCAAAAAAAAAAAAAAAAAGAAGTGGAGAAGAGTTCAAACCCAAATCTATCAGGAAAGACCTCTTGACCCAGAAGTTCAGGTTCTTCCTTGGTAGAGTTTTATTTTTCTTGTATACTTACACAGTAATGTAAGACATGATTGGTAGTAAAAGAAAAAAAAAAATTAAAGCTGTTCCCTAATAGAATATAAAAGACTGGGCAGGGGCACAAGAACTGTATCATGAAGTGAACCGCAATAGTTCTTGAATAACAGTTAGACGCTTCCTATTCAGCTGAAGGAACCCTGTTCCATACCTGATTTTTTTTTTTTTTTTTTTGAGGCAGAGTCTCACTATATTGCCCAGGCTGGAGTGCAATGGCACAATTTTGGCTCACTGCAACCTGCACCTCCTGGGTTCAAGCAATTTTCCTGCCTCAGCCTCCCAGGTAGCTGGGATTACAGGCATGCGCCACCACACCCAGTTAATTTTTGTATTTTCAGTAGAGACGGGGTTTCACCATGTTGGTCAGGCTGGTCTCCAACTCCTGACCTCAGGTGATACACCCACCTCGGCCTCCCAAAGTGCTGGGATTACAGGCATGAGCCACCGTGCCTGGACATACCTGATTTCTTTTTAACAAAACTATTTTCCTGGCAGGCTGCAGCGGCTCATGCCTGTAATCCCAGCACTTTGGGAGGTCAAGACGGGAGGACTGCTTGAGCTCAAGAGTTTGAGACCAGCCTGGGAAATATAGTGAGATCTCAGTTCTACTAAAAATGTAAAAAATTTGCTGAGTGTGGTGGCATACACCTGTAGTCTCAGCTATTTGGGAGGCTGAGATTGGAGGATTGCTTGAGCCCAGGAGGTAGAGGCTACAGTGAACCACCACACTCCAGCCTGGGCAACTGAGTGAGACCCTGTCTAAAATAAAATAAACCACTTTTTTCCCCTTGCCACCTACTGAATACCCAATCCTGGGAATAGTAAGAAGAAAAATAACAACTCTGAGAGTATATTGGAGCAAAGGGATAGGTACAGAGATAGAGATATATATAATTAAATGCTTTAAATCTCAGTGAATACAGGCTGGAATACAAAGGCTCAAGTTGTAAATGCCTTGAAAATTCAGAGAAGGGAAAATGTCATGTCATTCTCCAGAGGCTTTCTGAGAAAGGTAAAGATTGAGTGAAGCATTAGAGGAGAGGAGAAAAAGAAAGAAGGTATGAGAATGAAGCAACACAATACACTGCCCACATCTCTGCCAGGGAAGTCAATTTCATACAGATGCAGACTAGAATAAATATAGAAAGCCATATACTGAGTAAGTAAGAGTACTACCTTTGGAAAACTATGAGAAGGGATCCCAGATGTGCTATCCACTAGTTCTATGACGGGCAATTACTTGAGCTCTCTGAAACTTAGTTTCCTCATCTGGAAAATGAGGATAATAAAAACCCTATGTCATATTGTTTCAGTTATTCAGCATTCAATTCTTCCTTCTTTATTCTGGAAAACTCCTCCTTGGATATAGTCTCAATGGAAAACTCTGCCCTGGGCAACCAAGGTAAGTGAGGGAATGTGACCTGGGTTCAGCCACTAGGTGCAGCTTTCAAGAGCTTTAGTTCTTGATCAAGAGATGCAAATTTAGGCTGGGCATGGTGGCTCATGCCTGTAATCCTAGCACTTTGGGAGGCCTAGGCAGGCGGATTACTTGAGGTCAGGAGTTCGAGACCAGCCTGACCAAAATGGGAAAACACCCTCTCTACTAAAACACCCTGTCTACTAAAATAAATACATATATATATATATATATATATATATATATATATATATACACATATATATTAACCAGGTGTGGTGGCGGGTGCCTGTAATCCCAGGTACTCGGGAGACTGACGCAGAAGAATCGCTTGAAGCCAAGAAGCAGAGGTTGCAGTGAGTAGAGTTCATGCCACTGCACTCCAGCCTGGGCAACAGAGCAAGACTTTGTCTCAAAAAAAAAAAGAGAGAGAGAGAGATGCAAAGTTAGTAAGAAGTGGAGAAGCATTTGAACCCATATCTATCAGGAAACACCTCTTAACCCAGAAGTTCAGGTTCTTCCTTGGTAGTTTTATTTTTCTTGTCTACTTACACAATAGTATGAGACATGATTAGCTGTTTTTAAAAAAATTAAAGCTGTACCCTAATAGGATATAAAAGAGTGGTGGGCAGGGGCAAGAGAAAGGTATCATGAGGTGAACCCCAATAGAAGGTATGATCAGAATTTATTCATAACAGGTGCTGTTCTTCCAGTGCAGTGACCAGCTTGTATAGATAGCACCAGGGATCCTGGTATCTTGAACAAATTGTTCCTGCTTAAAAAAAACAAACACAAAAACAGTTGTGGCAGGGTGCAGTTTCTCATGCCTGTAAACCCAGCACTTTGGGAGCCTGAGGCAGGCGGATCCTGAGGCCAGGAGTTCAAGACCAGCCTGGCCAACCAACATACTGAAACCTGATCTCTACTAAAATCGCAAAAAGTAGCTGGGTGTGGTGGCTCACTCCTGAAATCCCAGCTACTAGGGAGGGAAGCTTCAGCAAGAGAATGGCTTGAATCTGGGAGACAGAGGTTGCAGTGAGCCAAGATCATGCCACTGCACTCCAGCCTGGTCAAGAGAGCGAGACTCCATCTCAACAAATAAAAATAAAGGATGAAGGAGGAGGATGAACCAAAGGCAAAGAAAACTCTGAAGGTAGTGCTATCTAGAAAGAAAGAGAGAGAGAGAGAGGAAAGAGGAAGAAAGAGGAAGGAAGGAAGGAAGGAAGGAAGGAAGGGAGGAAGGGAGGAAGGGAGGAAGGGAGGAAGGGAGGAAGGGAGGGAGGGAGGGAGAAAACCAGCCAGAAAAGATGCAGTAGAAACCACAGGAGGGTCTTTCAACGAGAAGATTATCAAATAAGAATGTCCTTGAAGACCTCAGCAAAAGCTACTTCAGGGAAGTAGTGGGTTGAGGATAGAAGGAAAGAAAGTGGAGGCGGCAAATGTAGAGCATCCTTGCAAGAAACGACTTAGAACAGAAAGGGGGAGGGAGTGATGGAGGTGGAGGTGGGGAGATGAGGATGAAAGAATGAATTCCTCCCAGCAGTTTGGGAGGCTGAGGTGGGCGGATCACAAGGTCAGGAGTTCAGGACCAGCCTGACCAACATGGTGAATCCCATCTCTACTAAGAATACTAAGATAAAAATCAGCTGGGTGTGGTGAAAAAAAAAAAATGAATGAATTCCAAGACAGGAGAGATGAGAGGGTATTTCTATGCTGATAACAGGAGGATGAAATGAGGCCAGTGAAACAAAAATGGACAAAGTTCTCAAGGAAGGTAGGGGCAGGGGAGGAGAGACAGGGCTCATAAAGAGGGATTGGACTTGGAGAGAGGAGGAAAACTGCTCACCTGAAAAGGCAGTCAAGGGGTAGAAAGAGTCCTACATACAAATTTGTAGGTGCTACTGCAGAGTTGGCACACAGGCTCAGTGCTTCTAAAGTATGTTTCTCTCTTTTGGTTTGGGTGATGAGTTATGATAAAGTGATTTGGTGTACTGACTCTGGAGCCAGAGTGCCTGTGGTTGAAATCCCATCTCCACCACTTAATACCTGCATGATTCTTAGTGAAGTTTATCTCTCTGTGCTTCATCCTGCTTATCTGTAAAAGGGACTAGGGGGTAGAGAGGGCTGTGACATAGTGATATGGAAGTGGTCTTTCTTTTCTTTCTTCCTTCCCTTACTTCCTTCCTTTCTCTCTCTTTTCTTTCTCTCTCTCTTTCTTTCTCTCTCCTTCCTCTCTTTCTTTCCTTTCTGTCTTTCTTTCTTTCTTTTCTTTCGTCTTTTAAATTTTTTTATACAGACAGGGCCTCCCTATGGTGCTCAGGCTGGTCTTGAATACCTGGCCTCAAGGAATCCTCTCGCCTCAGCCTCACAAAGTGCTAAAATTACAGGCGTGAGCCAACACACCCAGCCGTGTTTATGTCAACTCCATGAGGCTGAGTTTTCTATTTTCGTTAGACCTGTCTACTCAGAGCCTGCCACAAAGCATGTGCTCAAGAAAATTTTCCTGAATGAGTAAATTGGGTTGAAATCCTTGGGAGTGGGGCTCAGTGGGCTGGCATCCCGATTCCTGCGTCGGACTACGGGCCACTGGGCGGCGTCCTGGGGTCTGGGGCAGGGCCTCCCCCTGCGCCGAGAGCGTCCCCGGGCGGGCGCGGTCCCGGCCCTAAGCCCCTGGGGCACTCTCTCGGCTCCTCCCCCGGCGGGCGCATCACGCCGACCCGGCTACGGCTCCTGCAGGGGCAATCCGGGAGCCGGCCTGGCGGGGCAGGGCGGAGCCTACGCTCAGCCCGGCCTCTGCCCACCTCATCGACGGGGGACGGAAGTCTCGGTCTCGCTCGGCTCCCGGAGAGTCGGGTCTCGCCCCGCGGGGCGGCTGGGCCTGGCCAAAACCTGGGCGCGCTCTCGCGCGGCGGCGCCATGAAGCGCGTGGGGACTCTGCGGCTGCTCTCGGACCTGAGCGCCTTCAGCGGCGCGGCCCGGCTCCGGGAGCTGCTGACCGGGGATCCAGCGGTCCGAGTCCGCAGCAGCCCAGACGGCCGCCACCTGCTGCTCCTGAGACCCCCGGGGGCGCCAGCCCCGCAGCTGCTGGTCGCGGCGCGAGGGCAGGGCGTGGAGCTGGAGCGGGCCTGGCCGGCCTGCCAGCCTTCCCCGCTGGACGCCTTCTTCCTGCCGTGGCCAGCGCGGCCTGCTCTGGTGTTGGTGTGGGAGAGTGGCCTGGCCGAGGTGTGGGGCGCGGGCGTGGGGCCTGGCTGGCGACTGCTGCAGAGCACCGAGCTGTGTCCGTGCGAGGGAGCTCGCGTGGTGGCCGTGGCGGCCCTCCGAGGCCGCCTGGTGTGGTGCGAGGAGCGTCAGGCCGGGGCCGAGGGCCCGCCAGGGCCGCCCGCAGCCGCTTTCAGCCACTGCTTGTGCGTCCGGACACTGGAGCCCGGCGGGGAAGCTGGCACCAGCCTAGGCCGCACACACGTCCTGCTGCACCACTGCCCGGCTTTTGGGCTGCTGGCCTCCTGCAGACACCTCTTCCTGGTGCCCACTGCCACCACCTGGCCTGGCGTGGCCCACGTTCTACTCATCTGGAGCCCAGGCAAGGGCAAAGTGATGGTGGCTGCCCCACGTTGTGGCCTCTCCTACAGTAAGAGTCTGAATCCTGGACGAGGGGACACATGGGACTTCCGGACCCTGCTCCGAGGCCTTCCTGGGTTGCTGTCCCTCAGGGAGCCACTGGCTGTACACACCTGGGCCCCAACTTCCCAGGGCCTGCTGTTGCTTGACTTCGGGGGCACTGTGAGCCTAGTGCAATCCCACGGTGGTACCCGGGCCGTGGGCACCCTGCAGGAGGCGCCTGTAGGCTCGCGGGGGTCTGCAGCCCTAGGCACATTTCAGGGCACTCTTGCCTGTGTGCTGGGCTCCACCTTGGAACTGCTGGACATGGGCAGTGGGCAGCTGCTCGAGAGGAAGGTCCTAAGTACAGACAGGGTACATCTGCTGGAACCCCCAGCCCCCGGCATGGAGGATGAAGAGCTAGAGACCCGCGGGAGTCTTCGTCTGCTTTCAGCCTTGGGTCTGTTTTGTGTGGGCTGGGAAGCCCCACAGGGTGTTGAGCTGCCTTCAGCCAAGGACATGGTGTTTGAGGAGGCCTGCGGGTACTACCAGCGGCGGAGCCTGCGGGGTGCCCAGCTCACCCCAGAAGAACTGAGACACAGCAACACATTCCGGGCACCTCAGGCTCTGGCCTCTATCCTCCAGGGCCACCTGCCCCCATCTACACTGCTGACCATGTTGAGGACTGAGCTTCGGGATTATCGAGGCTTAGAGCAGCTGAAGGCCCAGCTGGTGGCTGGGGATGATGAGGAGGCTGGCTGGACTGAGCTGGCAGAGCAGGAAGTGGCACGCTTGCTGAGGACCGAGTTGATAGGAGACCAGCTGGCCCAGCTCAACACTGTTTTCCAAGCCCTGCCTACTGCAGCCTGGGGTGCTGCCCTCAGGGCCCTGCAGCTCCAGCCAGATGGGAATGGCAAGCTGAGGTCCCAAGCACCCCCTGATGTGTGGAAGAAAGTGTTAGGGGGAATAACCGCTGGAAAGGAACCCCCCAATGGAATACTGCCCCCCTTTGAACTCCTGTGCCAGTGCCTGTGCCGGCTGGAGCCTCGATGGCTGCCACCCTTTGTGGAACTGGCACAGCAGCAGGGTGGGCCGGGCTGGGGGGCAGGGGGCCCAGGACTGCCCCTGTATCGCCGAGCCCTGGCAGTGCTAGGTGAGGAGGGGACCAGGCCTGAGGCACTGGAGCTAGAACTGCTCTTGAGCAGTGGGCGGCCCAAAGCTGTGCTCCAAGCTGTTGGGCAGCTGGTGCAAAAGGAGCAATGGCAGCGGGCTCTGGATGCTGGCCTGGCCCTCGGCCCCTCCAGCCCCCTGCTTCGAAGTGAAATCTTCAAAATGCTGCTAGCCGAGTTTGCCCGGCACCGCCAGCTTGATGCTCACCTCCCCCTCCTTTGCCGCCTGTGCCCACCAGAACTGGCTCCAGCTGAGCTCCTGCTTCTACTGCGGACATACCTCCCAGATGAGGTGGGGCCCCCCACCCCATTCTCTGAGCCTGGAGCAGAGGCCCCTCTCACTGTGGGCTTGCTCAAAGCCCTGCTAGAGCAGACTGGGGCTCAAGGATGGCCTTCGGGCCCAGTTCTAAGCCCATATGAGGACATCCTATGGGACCCTAGCACTCCACCCCCTACTCCACCTCGGGACCTATGACCACCCTCCAGGCATCAGACTGTTCAGGGCCTGGAGGCTTGCTTGGGCACCATGTGGACAGGTCCTCTGTGTCACTGACAGAGAAAATCATTTCTGATAATCAGTTATCGGGGAAAGATAACTGGGTTTTCCCATCGATGTGGTGACGTCACGCTCTCCCGGGCCGCGACCGATCTGCAGTGGGAGAGGAATGGACATTCATGGTGAATGGGACCGCTCTTCTCGTCCTGCCCGTGGGGGCCCCTTGCCTCTCCTCTCCCCGCCTGTGGGGTTTGTGTTGGGAGGCATAGGGGTACCGAATCTGGCCCGACCTCGCTGTGCTCACCCCATCCTCTTTTAAAAAAAAAAAAAAAAAAAGAGGCCTGGGACTTGGAGGGGCCCATGGTGGACCTGTATATGCAATACTCTTCTGTCTTCTGGAACTATTTTTAAGATGTGTGTGTGTGTTAAATATATACACAGTTTAATATATACACAGTTGTGTGTTTTTAAACAGCTACAGGTCTCAGAGGATGCAGGTTATAGAGGAAGTGATTGCATCTGGATCTTTTGGCTAAAGTGTCCATTTCCAATCATGAAAATCGTTAACATTTATGAGCATTTAATCCAAGCCAGGCATTCTGCTCGTCTTCATATAATCCCTCATTTAATGCTTCTCATAACATTTAATGTTATTCCCATTTTACTGGAAATAGAAGTTTGGAAAAATTAAATGACTTGACCAAGATCATTCAGCTAGAAATTAGCAGCTCAAAGATTGTAGCCACCTCACTGAATAGACCAGTAGTTCCCACCTGCTTGGGCTTGGATGTGCGCCCCATCCCTGGCTCTATGCTGGCTTCTGGGGCCTGCTGAGAGGAGGGGGACTGCAGAACTCTACCCTTCCTTTCCCCTGGATTCCTCTGCTCCAGAGTAAGAACTGTGCTGGGCCCTGGGTCCTTGCCTGTCTCCACCAGGATTTTTGGAGCAGCCCCTAGTTTAGGGAAAGATTTGCCACAGACAGGAGACTGGCCTGCAGAGCTCTCTGGCTCAGTAACAAAATTCACTGGGAACAGAACTACTTGGAGAGCCCCATATTCCTGCTGACTCCCCCAAGTCAAGAAATAAGAGCATCTACAACACAGATCTCTGTTTTGATTTATTCAACAGGCTCACCTCTGAAGAGGCCTTCACCCTATGCCCACTTCTACCCAAGTAACGCCTTAGCCTACCTCAGGGTACACCCTGGTTCTAGCTTAGGGTAGGACCCTGGATGCAGCTACTCAGCATCATCCCCAGTCCCAGATACCCCTTGTCCAGGCCTGGGGCCAAGGTTAGGGCTGCCACTCAGCTTTGTCCTCAGCTGGGACCTGCAGCTTAGATTCTGCTAGCCTTAACCTGGACTTCACGGTGGACTCAGGCTAGGACTAATGAGACTAGGCACAGTTCCTGTCTCTTGGGAGATAAGTAGTTACTTAGTCTTATCCATGGCAGGTGTTAACTTTTCAGCCTCGTGGAGGTCCTGAGGTGACTCATCTACATGGCCAAGTCCTGTGGTACCATCTTGGCCTCCTCTGGAGCTTGGATGCCCCTTGTCCTGGCCCTCAAGCCAGGCTGCCTAACAATAGCTGGAGTCAAGCTACTGCTCTTCCCAGAGGCCCAGGGCTAGAGACAGTTCCAATCCTGGCCTCCACCTCAGCCCCTTCCTGGTCTGGGAGGAGTTTCTCTTCTTGGTCTTGAAACTGGGGTCATCATGGCTCAGTGGGAAGCTGCTTCTTGTTCGTGATCCTGGTTAATCATTGTTGCATCTTCTCAGATCTCCCAAGCCTGAGATTTAGGCTTGGTCCTCCTGTGCCTGAAAGAGAAGGAATTCTACTCAGTGGGCTCCTGAAGTATGGGCAAGGGAAAGAGGCCAGGTCTTTCCTTCAGGTTATATGGTTCAAGGAAGTTCCCTGGGACCACCCACTAGTAGGGCTTCCAGATTGAAGGCCACCCAGCCAGCCTGGCAGCTCTGAGTAGCACAGGTGGGCTTAGATGGTGACTTGTACCTGCTGTGACAGGGTTGGTGCTTGATCACACTAGCCTAATCCTTCCCTTCAATGTGGAGGGTGCAGGTGATCCCAAATTACATCTCAGGACTTTGGAAAACAGCTCAGGGATACAGGGATGCAGGACTTTGGAAACAGCACAGGGATCATCGTGTTACTGAGTTTTGATGGAGTTTCTGAGAGGACTATCAGACAGACAGAGGTCTCTGAGCAGGTAGGTGGAGATCTGAAGTCTGAAGTCTTTGGTAGATAGGGAGGGTTCCTGGACAAGATGCTGCCACCCGAGGAAATGAGAGATCCAGAAGCTGAAGTCCTTAGCCTTGGGTACCTGAGAAAAGGAAGTAAGTTCTGACATTGATGGGTTTCATTTTTGCTTCTGTTTTTAGGAGATAGGATCTCGCCAAGTTGCCCAGCTTGGAGTGCAGCGGCTTAGGGGCTTGAGTGACCTCCTACTCCAGCCTCCCAAGCAGCTGGAACTACAGACACAGGCCGCTATGCCTAGCTTGGTTGCCTTTTTTCTTTCTTTCCTGCTTGAGAGAAGTTCTTGCTATGTTGCCCAGGCTGGACTTGAACTCCTAGACTCAAGGAATCCTCCCACCTCAGCCTCCCAATTTTAGGAACATGCCACTGCACCTGGCTGCTGAGGGTTTTGAGTGGTGGACAAGGTCTCAGATCCAAGGTTCTGGGGCAGGAGGAGTACGAGGGTCTGAAGTCCTTGGGAAGGTGAGGGGAGAATCCTAGGCCAGTGGATAGGAGCATTTACATAGGTATGTCTCGCCTCAGGAACTCTCTCAGGTTCACATGGTAGTACAGCTAGGCACAAGGAGTGCCACACAGTAGTCCCAGCAAGCATCCTGGGGGAAGGAGAGGAAGCAGGACGCAAGGCTCCTCCAACTGCCTATGTGGCCTTAGGGACCCAAGCCTCTCTTTTACTTTTTTTGGAGGGGGGTGCTGGGGGAGACAGAATTTTGCTCCATTGCCCAGGCTGGAGTGCAGTGGTGCGATCACAGCTCACTCCACCTCCCCGTTTCAAGTGATTCTCCTGCCTCAGCCTCTCAAGTAGTAGCTGGGATTACAGGCATGTGCCACCATGCCCAGCTAATTTTGTATTTTTAGTAGAGATGAGGTTTCTCCATGTTGGTCATGCAGGTCTCGAACTCCTTCAGGTGATCCACCCACCTCAGCCTCCCAAAGTGCTGGGATTACAGGAGTGAGCCACCAAGCCTAGCCAAATTATTATTGTGGATGCAGGAACTGACAAGGCTGTATGACCTGGGGTGAGAAGAAGGGATTAAGCTCTGGCCTTTAGAGATTCTCTGGCTTTCTTCCTTTCTTTCCATAAGCCAGACTGACTCTTTGGTTGATCCAGCCCTGAAATTGATGGAAATAAGTCAGGTGGATCTGAAGGCAGAACCAAGTCACCAAGGGCAGTGGCAGGGGTGAAAAAGCCACTGAGCTGGGACCATCTTGGGAGTTAAGGTGGAGGTGAAAGGAATGGACATAACTGGTACTATCCAGGGCCCCCTGATCCCCAAACCAGGACAGATTGAGAAGAGATAGGACAGCCTGAGTCAATGAGGTTCCAGTGGAGAGACTGGTGACAGGAGCTAGTGAAAACTGTGGGTTGAGGTCAAAGGTCTGGAAGATTGATCCTTATGTCGAATATGGCTGTCCAGGCTGGGCACAGTGGCTCATGCCTATAATCCCAGCACTTTGGGAGGCTGAGGCAGGCAAAGAGATTGAGCCCAGGAGTTCGAGACCAGCCTGGGCAACATGACAAAACCCTGTCTCTATAAAAAATACAAAAAATTAGCCAGGGATGGTGGCACACGCCTGTAGTCCCAGCTTCTCAGGAGGTTGAAGTGGGAGGATTGCTTGGGCCCAATAGGTCAAGTCTGCAGTGAGCTGTGATCACACCACTGCACTCCAGTCTGGGTAATGGAGTGAGAACCTGTCTTTAAAAAAATAAATAAAAAATAAGGCCCTGCAGGGGCCATATTCTTCCTAACCTGTCCTTTGGAAGTGTTCCACACTGTGTAGATGTAGCAGTTTCCTGGGTAATCAGGAAAAGAGGAGAGCCAGAAAGGGGGGAGGAGGGAGCTCTGGATTCCCAGGTCCATAAGATGCCATCCCAGGGTGGAATGCCTGGCAGCCGTACTGCCCAAGAATGAAGGGGAAAAAATCCTGAGTGGCTACCCTAGGCGCCCTCAGTCTCTTCTTAGGCACAGGCTCCCCCTGGTGGTTACTCTTGTCACTGCCAACTCCACCCATTACCCTCAAATGGGTTCTTTTGGGATAGTGGATGGTCAGTGTAAGGTATGGGATTTTAGGGGAGCCTAGGGAGTGGGGAGGGACACATCAGCAACCACTTCCTCCCTCCACCATACTGGTCACACTGTAGTGGATTCCCCAGTGAGTAGGTCTTCCCTGAGAATGCTGGGAAAGGGAAGGACATAATGTGGCTTTTACTGGGAATAAAGGAAGGGTTGCTTTGGAAGAGATGGGAATGGCTCCAAAGTAGAAGGTTGGAAGTGGATAGCCAGGAAGCATCAAACTAGAAAAGGGGAGAGCAAGGATCAGGCTTGGTGGCTCACGCCTGTAATCCCAACACTATGGGAGGCCGAGGCAGGCAGATCACCTGAGGTCAGGAGTTCAAGACTAGACTGACCAACGTGGCAAAACACTGTCTCTACTAAAAATACAAAAATTAGCCTGGTGTGGCACCAGGCACCTGTAATCTCAGCTACTCAGGAGGCTTGAACCTGGGAGGCAGAGGTTGCAGTGAGCTGAGATAGTGCCACTACACTCCAGCCTGGGTAACAGAGCAAGTTCCATCTCAAGGTAAATAAATAAATAAATAACCAACCAATTGGGAGAAGCTCAGATGCAGTCACGTCTGAGGCAAGGGGGATATGAACAGTTGCCCTGCTTGGTGTCTTCAAGCCAGGACTAAGAGGAGAGGAGAAAGAGCCAGGCTACTGGCTGCCCTTTCATTCCAGAGACCAGGCCTGGCAGAAGTTTCCTAGGTTTCTTAAATTTTCATGCCTTCCCCCAGGCTAGTGACTTGGTAACCTTAGGGCTCTTTCCCCATGATGATGAACTGGAAAATTCTTCAAAGGAAAAGATACCGTGTAGTTGTCTTTAGAGAGAAGTGAACAGAGAGGCAAATAAGTGTGGGGAGAGCTGAGGAGATGGCACCCCCCGCCTCAGCTTCCAATCTAGAGGAGTGAGGGGCCCCAGGGATTGTGTGGGTAGACAGTAAGCAGGCTGAGGCTCTAGCAGCTTGTAGGAAGGAAGAAAGAGGGTGCAGATTATCAATTTGGATATGATATTATATGGCTCCCAGTTCAGGGAAAAAAAATCCCCAGAGTCACTGGGCACGCTGGCTCACACCTTTAATCTCAGCACTTTGGGAGGCTGAGGCAGGAGGATCACTTAAGCTCAGGATTTTGACACCACCAGCCTGGGCATCATAGTGAGACCTTGTCTCTACAACAAAAAAAAAATTAGCTGAGCATGGTGTTGCACACCTATAGTTCCAGCTACTTGGAGGCTGAGGTGAGTGGAGTGCTTGAGCCCAGGAGGTCAAGACGACAGTGAGTTGTGATTGCACCACTGCACTCCAGCCTGGGTGACAGACAGAGACCCTGCAAAAAAAAAAAAAAAAAAAAGAGAGAAAAAAAGGAGGAAGGAAGGGAGGGAGGGAGGGAGAGAGGGAAGGAGGGAGGGAGAAAATCTCCAGAAAGGAAAGAAAAGGAACCCAGATAAATGGCCATGTCCTTGTAAGAGGAGAAAACAGTGTTCAGGAGCTAGCTTGAACTGACAAAATGATCTTCCTAGGGGTTTAACCCTGATGGCTTCCCCACTCATATTGGGACACCTCACATCCTAGAGAACAGTCCTATTTTGTGGTTGATCACATGGAATTTCATTTTCAAAAAGGTATTCAACAATGATATCTGTTCTTTTAGATCTGTGCACTGAGGAAAGTAAAATAATTTTTTTTAAATGATGGCCAAGACTGGGTACGGTGGCTTATGCCTGTAATCCCAACACTTTGGGAGGCTGAGATGGGAGGATCACGAGGTCAGAAGATTGAGACCATCCTGGCTAACACGGTGAAACCCCGTCTCTACTAAAAATTTTAAAAAGTAGCTGGGCGTGGTGGCATGTGCCTCTAGTCCCAGCTACTCAGGAGGCTGAGGCAGGAGAATCACTTGAGCCTGGGAGGCAGAGGTTGCAGTGAGCTGAGATCGAGCCACTGCACTGCAGCCTGGGCAACAGAGCAAGACTCCATCTCAAAAAAAAAAAAAAAAATGATGGGCAAAGATTAGGACCAGGTGTCTGGCTTGCCTCATTTGTCTTGTAAAGGCAGAATCCACCTCTTCAAATCCTGACATGAATGTCCTCATTCTTCCAAATCCTGACCAATGTCCTCACATTGTTCTATAGAGAATAGTAGTCTGGATGTTGCCAGTGCTGACCCTTCCTTGTCATCAACATTTGTGGGCCTCATTTTTTTTTTTTTTTAATAGAGTTAGGGTTATACCATGTTGCCAAGGCTGGTCTCTAACTCCTGGGCTCAACTGATCCTCCACTGGGATTATAGGTGTGACCCACCACACCCAGCCCTATCTCAATTTAAAGCCTCCTGAGGACCAGGCTACCAATCAAGGTCTTCCCTGTCAAACCAGGACTTCTTAAAGTAGGGGCAGATTTCTCCTCTAAGATTCAGGACTCTCCAACAGTGGGGTTAAGTCTTTCCCATTAAACTGGAGGCTCCTTGTTACAAACCAAGTTGTCACTCCCAAAAGGTATCCATCTAGAACCTCAGAATGTGACCTTATCTGGAATAAGGGTACTTCCTTCAGACATAATTAAGGCAAAGATCTCAAGAAGATATCATTCTGGATTAAGATGAGCCCTAAATCCAAATCCAATAATGAGTATTTCTTTTTTTGGAGACAGAGTCTTGCTCTGTCACCCAGGTTGTAGTGCAGTGGCACCATCTCGGTTCACTGCAACCTCTGCCTCCCGGGTTCAGGTGATTCTCATGCCTCAGACTCCTGAATAGCTGGGATTACAGGCTGTGCCACCATAACCAGATAATTTTTGTATTTTTAGTAGAGACAGAGTTTCACAATGTTGGCCAGGATGGTCTTGATCTTCTGACCTCGTGATCTGCCTGCCTCGGCCTCCCAATGTGCTGGGATTACAGGTGTGAGCTGCTGCACCTGGCCTAATTTTTGTATTTTTTTATTATTTTTTTTTCTTCTTTCTTTTTTTTTTTTTTTTTGTTTCTCCATAGTGTTTTCCATAATTTTTGTATTTTTAGTATAGACGGGGTTTCACCATGTTGGCCAGGCTGGCTTTGAACTCCTGACCTCAAGTGATCCACCCACCTCAGCCTCCCAAAATGCTGGGATTACAGGCATGAGCCACTGTGCCCTGCCCCAATAATGAGTTTTTCTTGTAAGACAGAAAAGAAGAAAACACAGAGAAATAGAAGGAGAAGGCCATGTGAAGGCAGAGGCAGAGACTGGACTGATGGGTCTACAAACTAAAAACACCAAGGATTGCTGACAGCCACCGGAAGCTGAGAAAGTGGCATGAGGCAGATTCTATCCTGGAGGCTCTCAAACAAACCTGCACTGCTGACACCTTGGTTTGAGACTTCTGGCCTCCAGAACTGTGAGATAATAAATTTCTGTTGCTGTAAACCACCAAGTGTGTGGTAGTTTGTTATAGCTGCCCAAGGAAATGCATCCACTGTACAAGAGTGAGGTCTCCCTCACAGTTCCCTAAGGAGGGATGGATATTAGATCTTGGGTAAAGGCTGTCTTTTGTGGGTCAGATTCAGGATGCAAGGGAAAGGCTGAGTCTTAGGAGGGCCTTCACCAGGCTCAGACTGAGATTGCGCTTTAGGCTATGAACTTGCATTTCCTGTCCAAGCTCCCTTACTTGCCCAGGGTAGCCTGGATGTTGCCGCCAAGCATCTGAAGCTCTTAGTCCATCTGGTCCCTCTCCATACTGAGCTGAAGGGCAAAGTCCCTGATGCTCTGCAGAACCTTTTCAAAGCTTTGGTCACTAGGAAAGGGTCAAGATCAATAAACTGAATCCATATCCTGGCATTGACAGTGGAAAGAGGACTTGGCTTTGATCCCAGCCCAAGGAGACACTGCTCTGCCAGGCTGAGCTGGAGCCACAATCCTGGGGACTCTGGGTAGCTTCCACTCTCCCCTGCACACACTGAAGAGCATTTCATACCTCAAAGCACCTCCCTGTTAGTCACTTCATCTGATCCTCCTATCCTTGAAGCCCACAGGGCAGGGGTTATGATGCTCATCTTACAGATGAGAAAACTAAACTACAAACAGCACACTGGTTCCTTGGCTAGCAGATGAGAGAGCTGGGACTAGAAAGAAGATGGGTCTGCAGGCTTTAGGCCAGAACCTTTCCCCATGGACTCCTCTCAGCTCCAGAATAAGGACCCCAGCCATGGCTGAACTCCCCTAGATGCCGAT
>PVKP010036755.1:0-22209 GCA_004027715.1 Plecturocebus donacophilus | reverse complement strand
AAAAAAAAAAAAAAAAAAAAAAAAAAAGATTGTTTCCTTAAGTTGAAATAGCAACCAAAATATTCTTCATACAGGGGCTTGCGCTGTGGCTGCTGGCAACATATTGTATTGTGGGCTTCTTAATTTAATGATAAGATTTAAGCTAAAAACATCAAAAAGTTTATAGATTTTAAAACATTTTTCACTAACAGGCAATTGAAATGCATGATACAAAAATAAGTGATAAGGTTATTGTAAAATGAAATGGACAGAATAAATTTGATTTAATTTTCTGTCTATGAGAATTTCACAATAAAATCATAGTTTACTTTGTAAAATAAATAAACCTAGACTTTAAAAACAGTAACATAACTATTCAAAATTTGGAGTTGTCTGGGCACAGTGGCTCATGCCTGAAATCTAAGCACTTTGGGAGGCTCAGGTTGGAGGATCACTTGAGTCCAGGATTTCAAGACCAGCCTGGGCAACATAGTAAGACCCCCATCTCTCCAAAAAAATTTTTAAAAGTAGCTGAGTGTGGTGGCATTTGCCTGTGGTACTAGCTACTTGAGAAGCTGAGGCGGGAGGATGGCTGACCTCAGGAGCTTGAGGCTTCAGTGAGCCTTGATTGTGCCACTGCACCCCAGCCTGGGCAACAGAGCAAGACCCTGTCTCAAAAAAAAAAAAATTGGAGTTGAAGAGAGGGGAGTTGGAAGGCAATCCATTAGTGCTAGTCTTTCAAAGACAGTATCAATATATAATGTTTAAACTGGAAACAACGTTTAGAAAACACAAGTCCAATTTACTACATAACCTCTTAATGTATTTCATAATTATTTAATGCATGCTTCATAATCTCTTTTTAGAACTTTAAAGGGACCCTTTATGAACCAGTAGTTCCTATGACAAAGAAACATTGGTGTGTGATGACTCCTTCAGTTTGATTTAAATTTTTTTCTTGTACTAAATGCAAGTAAAATTGAAATTAACAAATGTAATAAAATAGTACTTGCATGATCCTATCTTAATAAAAGTATTTCTATTTATTTTTCTAACCTATCTCTCCTTATAGTTCTAAAGAAAGATGCCTGAAATAATGTTTGTCTATGTTAACAATGACATTTCTGGGTGGATGGTCTTGGGGTAATTGGTTTTACTTTTTTATTTGCGCTTTTCTCTATCATTTTAGTTGTTTATAGTGGGCATAGACTATTTATTTAAAATAGAGTGATTTTTTCTGGGTTTTTTTTCTTTTTCTTTTTTTTTTTTGAGATGGAGTCTCAGTCTCACCTGGGGTGGAACGCAGTGGCATGATTTCAGCTCACTGCAACCTCTGCCTCCCAGGTTCAAGTGATTCTCCTGCCTCAGCCTCCCAAGTAGCTGGGACTACAGGTGCGTGCCACCACGTCCAGCTAATTTTTTATATTTTTAGTAGAGATGGGTTTTCACCGTGTTAGCCAGGATGGGCTCTATCTCCTGACCTAGTGATCCGCCCACCTCGGCCTCCCAAAGTGCTGGGATTACAGGTGTGAGCCACTGCACCCAGCCAGAGTAATTTTTCTTTAAGCATGCATGTGAGTTTGCACACATGCACACACACACATTCACAGAGAAAGCACTTGCCCAAAGAGGTTTATAGTGATTGATTCGAATAGAAGAAATGTGGAGATTGGATGGCTACTTTTCTTTGTGTGCTCTTTTGTATTTTAGAAATGTTTAAACACTGCTACATAATTTAACAGTTTAACAAAACTATATAGAGAGTAAAGTTGCCCTCCACGTCCCTCCCAGTCCTCTTCCCAGTTTTTTGTGTATCTTTTCACACCTGATCTATAAGCACATTGGTCTGGGTTCATGTGATGCTTCTAGAGCTTAGGGAACCCCTGTTACAGCACACTGCCACCTGCCACATTCTTCTTAATGGCCATATTATTTTCTGTTGTCTGAATACTATTTTAATTTGTACGTACATTTAAATTGTCTCTCATAAAATGGACGTTGCTGTGATAGATCTCTGCATGCTTGTGTGAATATATTTTGGTATAATTTCCTAGAGATGGAATGATTGGGTTAATAGGTGTGTGCTTTACATTGTGTTTTTTGTATTTTTTTCACTCATTTTAATTCCTTAACTTGTCAAAGTTCTTTTTTGTTTAAGAAATATAGGCCAGGTGCTGTAATCCCAGCACTTTGGGAGGTCAAGGATTGCTTGAGCCCAGGAGTTTGAAACCAGCCTGGGCCACATAGCAAGACCCCATCTCTAAAAAACAAAAAATTAGCCCAGCATGGTGGCACACACCTGTAGTCTCAGCTACTTAGGAGGTTGGGGTCGGAAAATGACTTGAGCTCAAAAGTTCCAGGCTGCAAAACAAGAGAAATATATATAAGTAACAAAGTGTCACGTACTCCAAAAGGTCTCATGACAGAAAGCAACATCTCCCTGTTCCCCCGCCTCCCTGCCGCAAGATGCAAAGTACTTTTAACTAATTTTAACCATGTATTCTCATTGCTAGCCCCATAAGTCTAAAAAATAAAAAAGTTTATCATGATAGTTCCTAATTGATCCATTTTAGACTTCCTGCTATGGCACATAAGGATTGACGGTTATGCAACTATTTTTGGTTAAACCGACAAGGTATTAAGGTCTACATTATAATAGTTATATAAATAGTGCCCTCTGTCAAGCCAAATGGTGTACTACGAGTACAGTTTCTTTCTTGTCCAAATTTTCTTTTTCCTGGAATCTCTAATTGCCACTCTGTCTTCTCTGACCTCTTCTGGTCCTTTTTTTCTCGGATCTCAGGTACATGGAATTGGGTTGATGGTGATCCTTGGTTCGGGACCTAATTTCAGCGTTAGTTCAGTGACCTCACACATGTATCTTTTTAGCTATCTATGACTAAGACATACAGTTTTTCATTTATTTACTCTTTTCTCCCAGTCTCTTCATTGCAGAGTATTCTGTCAACTTCCCCTTTTTCCCAAGACCCTTCCATCTTTCCTCAGTTGAGATTTATTAGTCTCTGACCCAGTCAATTACATTGTACATGAATTGAATAAGCACTTTCTAGTGCTCTAAAGAAAACACAGTCTCAGTAAGTTTATAAACTCTCACTTTTAAGCTCTTATAAATAATTTGGTCTGTTTTCTAATATTAGCTAAAAGAGATACAATAAAACCTTAGGACTGAGAAAAATGTTTTTTATAAAGTGGATAAAAATCACATTTTTCAGGAGATCATCTGTAATCTGGTCACATGAGCAGTCTTTCTTATTTAGGCATATTCCACATAGCAGGAAGTATGCTTGGAGTGACTTCTTAGTTCAGGAAATGAGGATGATGATTATTGAATATTAATTACTGAGAAAATAAGGTTATTTGATTTAATCTTCTGACAGTCTTACATATTATTTGCTTACTTTATATATTAGGAAATTGCAAGGGTAAATCACCTGCCCAAGATCACAAAGCTAGTTAATGGTGGAGTTCAAAGCCAAGCTTTGACGCCGAAGCTTATATCCTTTCCCCTCTAGCCCGCTTTCTGGACTGCATCACCAAGCCTTACCCATTGCATTGTATTTGTTTTCTCTCTTAGTGGATGAGTGCCCGTCTGACTACACAGTTGTGCTTCCCGTGATTGGGGCCATCGTGGTTGGTCTCTGCCTTGTGGGTATGGGTGTCTATAAAATCCGCCTAAGGTGTCAATCATCTGGATACCAGAGAATCTAACTGTTGGCCAGGGGAGATGAAAACAATGGAATTTAGAGAATTCTTTCATCACTTCCGGGACGGATGTTGGGAACTTCCCATAGAGTGTGGGTCCTTCAAATACTGTAAACCACCATCTTCCACTAGAACCAAGTGAATCATTTGTGATTTCAGTTCAGGCAGCACATCAATTTCTAGATACTTTTTGTTTATTTTATGAAAGATATAGTGAGCTGTTTAAGAGTATATTCTAGTTTTCTTTAGAATATTTTAACCACTCAAAGTCAACATTTGAGATATGTTGAATTAACGCAATATATATAAAGTGGAATAAGCCTTCACATTATAAACCAAGATTCAATTGTAACTGATACTACATGTGTTTGCATCGAAGATTTTATTTTTCCCTTGATCTTTTCCATTTAAAAAAATGCCTTTGCTTTGTCTATCGAATGGACTTCCAGTGCTTTTACTATCTGTATTCTATGGTTTTATGCAATATACATATGCTTCATGTAGTACTTAACTCCTTTTCCACTTTAAGTGTTGGGGTTTTTTTTCTTTTTTATTGAGATGAGCTTTGCTCTTGTCACCCAGGCTGGAGTGCAATGGTGTGATCTCAGCGCACTGCAACCTCCACCTCCTAGGTTCAAATGATTCTTCTGCCTCAGCCTCCTGAGTAGCTGGGACTACAGGCACCTACCACTATGCCCATCTAATTTTTGTATTTTTAGTAAAGACGGAGTTGCACTATGTTGGCCAGGGTGATCTCAAACTCCTGACATCAGGTGATCTACCCACTTTGGCATCCCAAAGTGCTGGGATTGCAGGAGTGAGCCTCTGCACCCAGCCTTAAATGTTTTGTTTTATCTTATCATCAAAAAGAACAACTTATCTCAGGTTGTCTAAGTTTTTTTATGTAAAACCAACGAAAATAACAAATCAGCTTATATTTTTTATCTTGATGACTCCTGCTCCATATTCACTAGACTAAGAATTAGGTGGCTACAGACAATAGAACTGAATAATAAGCAAGAGGCAATAATAATTGCCCTTAAATATTAAACACACAAGTGCCAGACTCTAGGCTAAGCACTCTACCTACATCTCATTTAATTCTCACAACTTGTACATGAATGAGTAAACTAAGACTTAGGGGAATGAAATCACTCACTGATGGCACAGCCAGAGCTTGAACTCATGCTGGTCTGACACCGAGGTCTTTGGTCTTCTCACTACACCAAGCTGCCTGCAAGAACAACTGACACCAACCTCTGCCTGAAGCCTCACACCAGCACACCAGCATATGCTCACCTTACCAGGGAAATGGGTTTATCCAGAATCATGAGACATTAGGGTAGACGAAAGGAGAGCTTTGCAGGTAGCAAAGCAGCCTATTCTTCGTAAATTCTCCACTCTCTTGAAGGAGACTGAGGGGCTTTGTAAAACATTAGTCAGGTTCTAATTTTCATGAGATTGTTTAGCTGTGCTGTAAAGAGGAAGGCATGGAATACACTTCTCAAGGTGTTTTTAATTTTTTTTTTTTTTTTTTTTTAATCATAGAGAACCCTCACTAACCAACTGTTCTTTCTTGAATGTGTACCCCCCTCTTGTGGTAATTTACTGCTTCTGCACTTCATATCCATATTTTCATTAGTCGTTCACTTGATTCTGTAGAGCAGCCTGCCAAGAATTTTATTCTTGCTGTTAAAGAAAGGAACTAAGTCAGGATGTTAACAGAAAAGTCCACATAACCCTAGAATTCTTAGTCAAGGAATAATTCAAGTCAGCTTAGAGACCATGCTGACTTTCGTCATGTGTGTTCTTATGACTCAGTAGGTGGGCAAGGTCCTGACTTTAGTCTTAATAAAACATTGAATTGTATTAAAAGTTTTTGTAATAAAACATTGGATTGTATTAATAAAACACTGTTAGTCTTAATAAAACATTGTCTTAATAAAACGTTGAATTAGTCTTAATAAAACATTGAATTGTATTAAAAGTTTTCGTAATAAAAACATTTTGGAGATTTTTGCGTGTCATTTATTTTTTATGATTCATTTTTGTGCTGTCTAAAATTTTGTTTACAGTCTTCTTTGTTTTTGTTTTATCAGATCAATAAGTGCTATCATCTTTCTATAGTTTGTTTTATTCCGTTCTCCATTGCCACATTATCACTTGGTAGGACTTCCTGAGAAGATACACCACATTAAAGTTACATATGAAATGTCTCATCTCTTAGCTTAGACTGACTGCATTACTTAAATGTTGCCATATTTGTTCATTCTTTCATTTGACCAGCATTCATTAAGGATTTACTAAATGCCAGGTACTCTCACAGGAGCTGAGATGAATAAGAGGGTCCTGTATTCGTTATCTATAGTGATCTGAGACAGAGAGAGAGAGAGAGAGAGAGAGAGAGAGAGAGAGAGAGAGAGAGAGAGAGAGAGACTGACCAAGATGAAGGCTGCCATGTCTTTTATAACCTAATCACAAAAGAAACATGCTATCACTTCTCTGTTTTTTGTGGGTCACACAGACCATCCCTGGTACGTGGCGGAAGGGGGCTACACAGGGCTTGAATACCAGCTTTCTTAGTCCGTTCTGTGCTGTTATAACAGAATACCACAGATTTCTGGATACCTTATAAACAACAGAAGTTGATTTGGTCATGGTTCTGGAGGCTGGGAAGTCCAAGACGGAAGGGCCAAGTCTGATGTGCGTCTTCTTGCGGCATCGTAACATAGGAAAAGGCATCACATGGTGAGAGGACACACGAGACGGGGCAAGAGGGGGCCCCACGCCTATGATAATAGCATTCACCCCTCCGTGAGGGCAGAGCCGTCATGACCTCATTGCCTCTTAAACGTCCCACTTCTCAACACTGCTGCGTCGTGGAGTAAGTTTCCATCACACGGTTGCATTGTAGATTAAGTTTCCAACATATGGTACAGGGAACACATTCAAACCGTAGCACCAGGAGTGGGAGGAGCCACTGGAGGCATTCTGGCTGCTGGCTACCCCAGGTGCCTGCTGTCAAGGTGCACGTGGTGGAATTTGTGGTTTACTTTTTAGAGGGAAGTTGGGTAAATAAATTCCAGTATACCTACTAAGAGAAGTGGATTCATAGGAACGTGTACAAAGGACCATGAGAGCAAGGCCCTTTCCAGCCTGCTTCCAACCCTGCCCCAGGCGCAGCACTTCCTCGGGGGCACAGCCTCCCAAGCCCTGGTGATGAAAGTCTATTGACCACAGAGGCTGGTGTTGACCCATCCGTCTGCAGCGCTCCTGTCGGCTTCACCTCCCTTAAAGCAAGGAGGCAGGATGGCTCCAGCCCCTACCCATTATCCCCCCTTTGTTCTCACACTCTTCTTACTTCGTAAGGTCCGAGATCCTCTCTCTGGACTCCTGTTCGGGGCTCTAAGCTTGAAGGCCAGGAAGGTCAGAGGACATGAATACATGAGCTACTCCTTCCTGACCTGGGACTTGGTTCTCTAGGATGATTCACTGTGAGGTTTCCTCTGCCCACTAAGTAAAAGGGGTATCAACGATAAAAAGGGATGGAAGAAGAATCTCTGCCAACGAAAGAAGAGTTTCTTTTCTAACACTGTGGCCCCTCCCTCATCAACAAGTCCCTTTACCCCACCTTAGTGCCTCCAAGAGATGCCAGTTTTGGTCAAGTGTTGGCAGGCATAAAGAAGAGATATTTAGGCTGGGGGCAGTGGCTCACGCCTATGATCCCAGCACTTTGGGAGGCTGAGGCAGGTGGATCACCTGAGGTCAGGAGTTCAAGACCAGCCTAGCCAATATGGTGAAACCACGTCTCTACTAAAAATAAAAAATTAGGCAGGTGTGGTGGGGGGTGCCTGTAATCCCAGCTGTTTGGGAGGCTGAGGCAGGAGAATCACTTTAACCTGAGGTGGAGATTGCAGTGAGCTGAGATCACACCATTGCACTCCAGCCTGGACGACAGTGAGACTCTGTCTCAAAAAAAAAAAAAAAAAAGAAAAGAAGAGATGTTTTATTTTGTTTTTAACTTAACTGGTTTTATATTAAGAGCAAGGCTGATTATGAATAAAATTGTGAAATAAATTCTGTTGTTAAAATTCTGAAATCTCTTTTGCTTTTCAGATATTCCCTCATGGCTGTCCTGGCAAACTTTCTTCCCAAGTGCCCGTGTATTCTTCTAACTTCCTCACAGCTCCACCAGCCCCACCACCCCACCCCAACATGCTTCAGCTGATCCTCGCAATGTTATTAACTCACTCAATATTATTTTTTTTGAGACGGGGTCTCGCTCTGTCACCCAGGCTGGAATGCAGTGGTGTGATCATGGCTTACTGTAACTTCAACTTCCTGGGCTCTGGTGATCCTCCCACCTTAGGCTTGCAGGTAGCTGGGACTACAGGTGTGTGCTATCACACCCGCCTAATTTTTAAAATTTTTTGTAGATATGGGGTCTTGCTATGTTGCCCCAGCTGACCTAACTTTCTGGGCTCCAGTGATCCACTCACCTCTGCCTCCCAAAGTGCTGGGATTACAGGCTTGCAGCACCTCCTGGCTGATTACCATGTGTTAGCAACCCTTTGTGGAGCTGTCTTTTATTCATTGTCTTTTACTCCTCCCAAGGCCACAGGCATCTTGTCAAAAGCCATTAGCTTAATCCAAAATTGATGGCAGGCACCTGTAATCCCAGCTACTTGAGAGGTTGAGGCAAGAGAATCACTTGAAATTGGGAGGTGGAGGTTGCAGTAAGCTGAGATCAATCCTCCATCCTCAGCGGCAGAGCAAGACTCCATCTCAAAAAACAAAAAAGCAAAGACATCACCGCCAATTTTCTTCCAGAAATAGGTGAGTTCTAAATAATAGCTATCCAGATGATAGGCAGATATTTGAATACAGAATTTTTTTTTTACGACAGGTCTGGCTCTGTTGCTCAGGCTGGAGTAGCAAAATCTGAACTTTAGGAAACTACAGAACAATTTCAATTCTTTTTAAAATGGAGTCAAGTGAATTAAAAGAGAAATAGAAGAACCTATAGATTGAGAGAGTCACAAGAAATTTACCAACCGACTGTAAAGATTGGACCTTTTTTGGAAGGCGGTTCAAATAAACTGTAAATGTTAAATTTTATAAAGTTAAAAAGAAAGAAAAATACAGTCCAGTTGGAGTAGCTCATGGCAATCATTCCAGTCCTTCGGGAGGCTGACGTGGGAGGATGACTTGAGCCCAGGAGTTCGAGGTTACGGTGAGCCATGATCATGCCACTGCATTCCAGCCTGGGCTACAGGCTGTTCTAAAACAGGATCAGCGGGTGGAGTCACAGAGAGAGCAACACGTCAGCTTCCATCTCTGCACCTCCACTTCCACGTCCTCCCGCTCAGTATTTTCTTCTATCAGATTTAAACATGACTTATTGTTAAAGTCATGTCTGTTTCTTGTAGAACTTTGCAAAGTGCAGAACATTATTAAGAAGTGATGTTGAGAAGAAGCGGTGAATGAAACACAATTCTACCTCTCAGAGACAAAACCATATGGAATGTTAAAAAATCAAAAAGCATTTACCAAAAAATTAGCCAGGTGTGGTGGTGTGCGCCTGTAGTCCCAGCTACTCAGGAGGCTGAGGCAGGAGAATTGTGTGAACCTGGGCGGCGGAGGTTGCGGTGAGCCGAGATCGCACCACTGCACTCCAGCCCGGGCAACAGTGCAAGACTCCATCTCAAAAACAAAAGTATTTACAACGAGGAAACCTGGCAGAAACCAATTAACATCAGCAGTCATGGAACAAACTTACACTGTGTACCTCCTGATATGATGCACTGGAATAGGAACAGCATCACTTCTGTGGTATTTCTGCCCAAAGAGCATAACCTAAATCTAATCATGAGGAAATACCAGATGAACCTGTTAAAGAAAAATAAAACTGGAGGCCACAGTTTGGATATTTCCCTAGGACAACAACCCATAAGCCATGTGTCGTGAAAATGGAAACTATCCTGATTTCCCCGAAAATGCTAGCTCTAACCGTAAACACACTTCTTTCTTGTCAGCATAATAACATTAAGCCAATACAAACAAGCTTACGCAGCTTTACTTGCACAACAGAGATCAATGTAATTCCTCATTTAGGAAGCTGCACAGAGGTCTCTAGTTTGGGAACTGTTCTTTTTATGCTCAATAAACTTTTTAAAAATTTAAATTTGATCTGATTTTATTTTTGACAAACCGAAATTCAAGGATATTGTACAAAACAACTGGCCTGTGCTCATAAAAAATGTCAGCATCATCAGTATCTTTTTGAAAACAGAGGAATCAGGCTGGGTACAGTGGCTCACACTTGTAATCCCAGCACTTTGAGAAGCCGAGGCAGGTGGATCACTTGTGGTCAGGAGTTAGAGACCAGCCTGGCCAACATGGTGAAACCCTGTCTCTACAAAAATAAGAAAAAAAATTAGCCAGGCGTGGTGACGGGTGCCTGTAATCCCAGCTACTTGGGAGGCTGAGGCATGAGAATCACTTGAACACAGGAGGTGGAGGCTGCACCAAGCAGAGATTGCATCATTGCACTCCAGCATGGGTGACAGAGTGAGGCTCCATTTCAACAACAACAACAAAATAATAACAATAATAATGAAATAAAAACAGGAATCATTCCAAATTAAGTGACATGAGAGTGCATTCAGTGTGTGCTCCAGTGTTTTCTTCTGGAACAATTGTTGAAAGTTGAAGTAAGTCTGTAGAATAAATCATAGTATTTATCAGTGTTAACTTCCCAATCTTCAAAAAATATTCTTTGTGCAAGTGATAAAATCTCCTTGTTTTAGGAAATATGCAGTGACCCAGTTAAGGGTAAAAAAAGGGCATCATGTCTGCAGCTTGCTTTCAAGTGGTTCTTAAAAGAAAATGTGAGTGTACGCATGTGTAAGTGTGTGTGTGTATACATATATATCTATATCTGTATGAAGAGAGGGAGAGAGAGAGAGAAAGATAAAGCAAATGAGATAAAATAGAAACACTTGGGCTTGTGCCTGTAATCCCAGCACTTTGGGAGGCTAAGGTGGGTGGATCTCTTGGGGCCAGGAGTTTGAGACCATCTTGACCAAAATGGTGAAACCTGCTCTCTACTAAAAATACAAATAATTAGCTGGGTATGGTGGCACGTGTCTGTAATCCAGCTACTCAGGAGGCTGAGGCGTGAGAATCACTTGAACCCGGGAAGTGGAGTTTGCAGTGAGCCGAGATTGGACCATTGCACTCCAGCCTGGGCAAGAGCAAAACTCTGTCTCAAAAAAAAAAAAAAAAAAAGAAAAAGAAAAAAGAAACATTTGGGAAATCCAGGTGAAGAGTGCTATTCTTGCAGCCTTTCTGTAAGTTTGAAGCTATATCAAAACAAAACATTTTAAAATTATGTATTTTTGGATAGTATCAGCCTAAATAAGGAACAAAGAGAGGTTCTATAAAAGAAAAAGATATTGATTGTGGAATAAGGCATTGCAATGGGAGTAAGCTTTTTAAAGGAAAAGAAGAGGAGTATTACATCGTTGTTTTGAAATGATTATGCTTGGCTACAAAGCTGAATGACATGGATGATGCCACCGCAAGTTGCATAGGCAGCTGCCCGATGCATGTTCTTGCAGAAGTATTTTTTGTGCAAGGTTGTGGTTGTCAGGCCTCCATGTACAAGTCCGGACCCAGAAAGTCTGAAAGTCCCGCCTGCCTCGGCAACCACACCTGCCTCCACCCCCTCCCCACCCCACCGCACCTGCAGGCAGGTGAATAAACAGCCAGGTTGCTCACACAAAGCCTGTTTGGGGGGTCTCTTCATTCAAAGTGCCCATTTTAACCGTGGTTTGACAGTCTTTTGTGACACTTTTTGTTATCAGGAATGAAAGCATGAAAACACTCTCTTTTTTAAATTGTACTTTAAGTTCTGGGGTACATGTGCAGAACGTGCAGGTTTGTTAATATACGTATACACGTGCCATTGTGGTTTGCTGCACCCATCACCACGCCATCAAATTAGGTATTTCTCCTAATGCTATCCCTCCCCTATACCCTTACAGTGTGGTATTCTTTTCATATGCTACAAGATACTTTAGTTAGATTTTTTGCTTTTTTTAAGAGACATTCTCTCACTCTGTTACCCAGGCTGGAGTACAATGGCATGATAAGAGCTCACTGCAGCTTCAAACTCCTGGATTCAAGTGATCCTCCTGCCTGAGTCTCCCAAGTAGCTGGGACTACAGGCACGCATCATCATGTCCAGTTTTTTAAAAAAAATTCTCTGTACAAATGGGGGTCTCACTATGTTGTCCAAGCTGGTCTCAAACTCCTAGGCTTAAGCAGTCCTCCCACCTCGGCCTCCCAAAGTGATGGGGTCACAAGACATGAGCCACAGAACCCAGTGCAGTTAATATTTTATTTAGAATTTTCCATTGATAAGTGAAATTGGTCTGTCGTGTGTGTGTGCATATCTTTGTTGATTTTGGTATCAAAATTATGTTTACTTTTTAAACAATTTGGAATACTTCCATCTTTTTATGCTCTAGGAGAGAATTAATAGCGTTTGAGTCAACTACTCATTTGTGTGGAATTTTCTTGCAGGATAAGGTGGGCTTTTGTAACTTCTGGAGGTGAAGGTGAAGGTGGAAGTGGGGGGTGGTAGCAAGGATAGTTTTTGATCAACTTCTCTAGTTTTTCTATGGTAATGGTTTGCTTAAATTTTGTCTCTTCCAGGATCGATTTTGATAAATTGTATTTTCTTGTAACATCATTTATTCCATTCAGAGTTCTCTACAATTTGTTTCCCCTGTCTGTGATTTTCCCGCCTAATGTTTTTTTTTGTTTTTTTTTTTAAGATGGGGTTTCACCATGTTGGTCAGGCTGGTCTTGAACTCCTGACCTCAGATGATCCGCCCGCCTTGGCCTCCAAAGTGCTTGGATTACAGGCGTGAGCCACTGCGCCCGGCCCCCGCCTAATGTTTTTTAAATCATGTCAAATGTTCGTTTTTCTCTTTATTTCTGATTTGATAACTATTTTATGAATGTTTTTGAACCTGTGGGTATATTAATCCTTTGATACTGGTTTTCCAAATTCATTTATTTCTTCCTTTATCTTCACTAACTTCTTCCTCCAGCTTTCCTCACGAAGCATCTACCTGTAGTGTTTGCAGTATCTTTATCCTCCACATAGTCCTGTTTGCTCTTTCACTTCCTCTTTTTCCCAATAGTCAGTAGAAACACCTGTTTTAAGCTCAGGTGGTTTAAAGATTTTCATTTTAGCTTATTTATTTATTCATCCCTGAGAGCACTAGAGAATTGCGTATCCTGCTCTCCATCTGCATTTGGCTTTTCCCCCCAGGGCTCTTCTCCCAGAAGCTGACTAGAGCGAAGGAACCCCAAGGGCTGCAGGAAGAAACAGGGACGGAACCAGGAGGCGCAAAAGAAACCCCTCCCCGGAGTCGGCGCCGGAAGGAGAAACCCCTCCCCGGAGTCGGCGCCGGAAGGAGAAACCCCTCCCCGGAGTCGGCGCCGGAAGGAGAAACCCCTCCCCGGAGTCGGCGCCGGAAGGAGAAACCCCTCCCCGGAGTCGGCGCCGGAAGGAGAAACCCCTCCCCGGAGTCGGCGCCGGAAGGAGAAACCCCTCCCCGGAGGGGGCGCCGGAAGGAGAAACCCCTTCCCGGAGTCGGCGCCCGAGAAACCCCTCCCCGGAGGCGGTGCAGGCCCCAGGGCGCGCAGAAACAAAGCCACACCTCCACGGGCACGTGGCCAGACTGACCAATCGTCGCTACGGAAGCCCGACTCTGGTCTTTGATTGGTGTTTGTGGAGACGCCCTCACATTCTTGGATCTGCCCAAAGCGAGGCTGAGGCCGCGACGGTGGCCGGCGGGGCTCTCCAGGCTTCGGAGCGGAGGGCCGGGTGTGGCGCGTGGGACGCGGCCGCCGCTGTGCTGGGGAGTAGCGGAGCGGCGGGGCTCCAGGGACATGGCGGCGGTCTCTGCAGTGTCGGCACTGCTGGCGGCGGCGGCGGAGAGGAACCGGTGGCAGCGTCTCCCGAGCCTGCTCCTGCCGCCGAGGTGGGTGGAGGGGCCGTGGCGCCGTGCCGGGGCGGGAGCGAGGGGCGCTTGCACCCGGGTGGGCGGTGGGAGGTGCGGCGGGACAGGGTTCGCGGTGGCGAGGACGGAAGAGAAACCCCGCCGGTCGCGCGGGGTTCTGCGGGCAGTCACGGCGTCGGGAGGAGGACCCCCGACACCAGCCTCCGCCCTCTGCCGGCCTCCCCGCATCCACGCCTCAGCGCGCCGTCGGCTTCTGGTTTTGCACCCTGAGGAGGGGCCCGCCGTCCTCCCGGCGTCCCTCGCCGCCGCGGCAGCTCGTAGCCCTTTTCCTCGGCGTTCGCAGCACCCCTCAGGTGGGAGCGTCGTTATCATCTGGTTCCGGGGAAGCCCCAGCGGATCAGCGACTTGCTGAACCGGACACAACTAGTGAGGAATGGGGCCAGGATGCCCCCGAAGCCATTTCAGTTCGGCTGTGCCCCATCAGGTGTCCAGTTCTGAGAAAGACGCCTGGAGTTCCCTCTCCTTGTGAGAAGGAATGAAGTTGTCAGGAGGAAGTGTACCTTCCACAGAGCTGGGGAATTATTTTGTCAAAAACTCTCGTACCCAGGTTCGAACAACGCTATCAGGTGACTCAGTTTAGCTCACCTGACTCTAGCTCTCGTTTCAGATTCTGAGCTCTAAGCTTTGGTGGCAGTAACTCTGGCAGCGAAAACACCCTCAGGCTTGTAGACAGCTTGCTGCTTTGTCTTCTTTGGCTTAATGGTTACCATCATCCTCTGTCATTCTGGAAAGACAGTTTAGTGTTCAAGGGCACAGACTCTGCAGTCAAGGCTGAGGTCTTCGTTAGCTACTCATTAGGCGTGTGACTTTGGGTAAGTTACTTAATATTTCTAATTTAATTTCCTCACCTTGGAGGAGATGATACTAGTACCTTGGGTTGTGAAAATTAAATGAATTAACTAATGGAAAGAGGTTTAATCAGAATCTGGTACATAAAATCAATCTATAAATGCAAAATCAACCATTTACATGAACATTTGCTTGCTTTTATTTTCCAGAAATTATTGTAGATGGCCTTTTTAGTGACTTAATTGTAGGGCTGCCCAGAGAAACATGAGAAACTTGGTGAAAGTAATGTTAATGTTCTTTTGCTCCCCTGGTTTTTCTTTTCTTAGATGTGCAGGGCTCTTCAGGATAGTACTATAGACCCATTTTCTCTCTCTCTTCCCTTTCAAAGCTTAGCTATTTTCTGTAGAACTGTTCTCAAGTATGTGTCACCCTGGAGAGTGTTATCGAGTTGTTAATGGCTTATAGAAGTAAAACTCTGGGCCAGGGAAGTTCATTCATGCCTGTATTCTCAGCACTTTCCCAGCACTGTGGGATCCAAGATGGGTGGATTATGTGAGTTCAGGACCAGCCTGGGCAACATAGTAAGACCTCATCTTTACAAAACATTAAAAAATTAGCCAGGCATAGTGGCACACACTTGTAGTCACAGCTACTTGGGAGGATGAGGTAGGTGAGGATGGCTTGAGCCCAGGGGTTCCAGTCCACACACACCACTGTACTCCATCCTGGGTAACATCCCAAATCAAAAAAAAATCAGTACAGATAGTTTACATTATTTTTATGTTATGAATCTCTAGTAGCTCAGGGAAAATAATCTCTAGTGGCAGAATCATAGATATGACAATAAGCTGGTATGGAGCTACCTTGAATCTGGGAAGCAGCTTCTTAATCTTGTTAAAGCCATTGTTTTTAAGTTTCAGCTTAGATGATTGTGAAAAATAGAATAGATCGATCATAACATTGTTGGGATAGAAGATTATAGTTAAGTGTGATCTCTCTCTCTCTCTCATTCTCCCTCTTTCCTTCTCTTTCCCTTCTGTCTTCACTAGAAGATAGCAAAAGAAAGCTTTACGTCAACAGTAGCCTTGAAACTTAATCCGACTGTTAAGCTAGCTTTACCAAGAAGCAACCATTTAATAGATACATCTGCTCAGAATAGGCCTTGAAACTTTATCAGAAACCTATCTGAAGAATGTGAAGGGAAGACAGTGCTAGAAAATACCTCAAAGATCAAGAAAAGTGACCCCCCTCCTTCAAGGTCAAGAAGGCAAGGTCGACTGAATTGGAAAGGAATGGGAGAGCGGCAGCCTCCTGAGGAAGCAGCTCATGGAACTCTCCGGCCAAAGCTGTGGGTCTTCCCAGCGGCCCCTCATGGATGGCAGCCCCAGACTGTACATTGTAGGGTGATGAGTGTGTGACGCATATAGATGTAGAGATGTCTCCTGCATCTCGGTGCCAGTGAAATACCAATCCTGCTCAACTACGGAGTCGTATACATAGTATGTATATACTACTATCTGGTTACATAGATTCAAATGCACAGCTGTGCCTTTATCTTGTGCTCTGTGACTCTAAAGCGGCTAGTTAGTCCTTTATAACCGTATCCTCCAGGTATAGACAGAAGGCTAGGTGGAATTGCTTCTGCGGCTTCTTGGTCTCCCTGCCTATGCTCTTTTGTTTGTTTTTTTGAGATGGAGTCTTACTCAGTCGCCCAGGCTGGAGTGCGGTGGAGGATCTTGGCTCACTGCAACCTCTGCCTCCTGAGTTCAAACGATTCTCCCGCCTCAGCCTCCCGAGTAGCTGGAATTACAGGTGCCTGCCATCACGCCCAGCTAATTTTTGTATTTTTAGTAGAGATGGGGTTTCACCATATTGGCCAGGCTGGTCTCAAACTCCTAACCTCAGGTCATCTGTCTGCCTCAGCCTCCCAAAGTGCTGGGATTATAGGCATGAGCCACCATGCCCTACCCACATAGGCTCTTTAGCTGATGCTTCATAAACATTATACTTCTTTGTTCTTAAAGTGAATCTAAACAGGCCTGTTTCCTGTCAGCTTTTGGTTAATGGTTCAGTGTTACCTTATTATATAAACAGGTATCATGAAACTTAAAAATTGTTGATACTTCTGCCTCATAAAGACACTGCGAGTCATTTTGTCTCCCCATTTCTCCGTTTTCTTTTAATACAGGGATTTGGAATAGAATTGTATAGTACTTTCAAATCTGAGAGATCCCTTCAAGATTACCTCTTACAGTCTCACCTCGGGTTGGAGAACACCAAGGCCCCAGATATCAAATCTTGCTTCCTCAACTGGGATGATACCGCCGCTAAAGGGGTGGAAATGGATTCTTGGGAGGGCCAGAAAATCTTACATGTTGTCATGGTTCACGGCCTTCCAAAGCTCAACCTCACCCTTTCCTTCCTATAAGGAATAAAATCTTTTAAAAGTTTTCTTATTAGGAGGGTAATAATGAAGAAAAAAAAACGGTTTGAGGAACACTGATGTAAAGTGACTTGACCCTGGGCGAGCTGGCCATTGGAGGGACTTGGATGAGAACTTGGCTTTTCTGGTCCCACAGCCAACATTCTTTCTACTTCCTCTGTTTAACTTCTGTTTATTTGTCTGGTCTTACTTTTTAAACATGTCTCATGTAAACCTGATTGGTATTTTTCAAACTGTAGATTGACCAGCATATTTTAATAAAATAGGATAGAACTGAAAGTACCAAAAGGCAGAATGAGTCATTTTTAACAAAACATCTGTTTTAATTGTGTGTGTCCTGGGTAGTTTGTATTGTGAGTTGTAGCCAAATAGCTTTCAAAAAGCTGAACTAGATGATCTTGACATACCTTGGTTGTTTAATCGTCTCTGACTCTGTGGTCATATGCCAGCCTCAGGACCAAACAGATTGGGTGACTTGTTCAAGGACAGGTAGTATGAGGGAAAACAGCCAGACCTCTAACTCTTGATTTCTAGATTAGTTTTCTACCCACCAGGAAAGCCTTACTAAATCACTGTTATTTAGCTTAAGGTTTCGTGTTTTAAGAAACTTTAATTTTTTTTGAAAGAACAATTGTGTTGCTTATTCTGTTTAATTATAATTCCATTTGGATTTCTCTTATAGGACATGGGTATGGAGGCAAAGAACCATGAAGTATGCAACAACCACAGGTACCGAGCGGCTTCGTTGTTCTGTCTGATTATGCTTCAGATTGTGAACTAAGAAAGGGAACTGTTTAATCCTTTACTGTGTGCATAATAGAATTAGTTATAAATTTTGGATTTTCATGATGATTTTTTAGAAAGAAGTCATAGTTTTCACCTCTTTTATGTCAAATCTGTCTTGATATTGAGTCTAAAATACAGAGCAAAGCCAGGCACAGTGGCTCACGCCTGTAATCCCAGCACTTTGGGAGGCTGAGGCAGGCAGATCAACTGAGGTCAAGAGTTCTCAACCAGCCTGGCCAACATGGTGAAACCCTGCCTCTATTAAAAACTACAAAAATTAGCTGGGCATGGTGGTGGTTGCCTGTAATCCCAGCTACTGGGGAGGCTGTGGCAGGAGAATCTCTTGAACCCAGGAGGCGGAGGTTGCAGTGAGCTGAGATTGTGCCACTCACTCCAGCCTGGGTGACAGAGTGAGACTCCGTCTCAAAAAAAAACACTAAAAAATAAATAAAACATAAGTAAAGTACAGAGAGCAATAATGGAGAAGATTTTATATTCGTGTTGTTCTGTCTGTTTGACCCTCTTAGTGTATTGGATTGGAAAATCCTAACTTCAGTGGTCAAAATCAGTGCTTTGAAAAAGGTATTTTAAGTAGAAAAACCCTTTTTTCCAAATAAAATTTAACATGGAATTCCCAATTATAAAACATATAAAAGCGTAATAAAGTTTAACTTCCAGTTGATTAGATGTAACCCTCTACCTCCCCTGCTCTCCTCGCCTGCCCATACACATATGTAGTCATCCAGCAGCCCATGTGACAAGTCTTGGGCTCTGTGGAGCCCCATGGAAAGACACTTAAATGATGTACAACCTTATTGTTTTTTAAAGAAGAAATAACTTTATAATGTTGAGTCTATGGATTATATTGAAGAAATACTTTATTATGAACTGTCGAAGAACATTTATTTCATATGTGATATTAGAAGTACATTTTATATATGTATATATTAGAAGTACATTTTATAAATTAGCCGGGTGTGGTGGCACACGCCTGTAATCCCAGCTACTTGGGAGGCTGAGACAGGAGAATCACTTGAACCCAGATGGTGGAGGTTGCAGTGAGCCGAGATCGCACCACTGCACTCCAGCCTGGGTGACAGAGGATTCTGTCTCGAGAGAAAAAAAAAAAAAAACATTTCTATGCACAGTAGCTTGACATTATGGTGTCAATGCCAGCTGCCTGGTATAAGAGTCACTAGTATTGCAAGAGAAGCACACCCCGCTGTGTGCGTGGGGTGGAGGCAGAGAACAGAGTAACTGAGAGCTCAGTTCTGGAGTGATGCAGGGCTGGGTTCAGATCCTGTGCTCTTTAGCTCTGTAATTCTGGGGATAGTAATGCCTTGAGCATTAGTTGCTTCATCTTTGAAACTGAGGTAACAATGGTAGTATCTATTTCATTAGGATTATTGTGAAAACGGACGTCGACGTTGAGTCTTTAGCACAGGACCTGAGGCACAGAAAGTGGTTATTGAAGATTAGTTATTATTGGGCGGGCACAGCGGCTCACACCTGTAATCCCAGCACTTTGGGAGGCCGAAGCAGGTGGATCACCCGAGATCAGGAGTTCAAGACCAGCCTGGCCAATGTGGTGAAACTCCGCTCTACTAAAAATATAAAAATTAGCTGGGTGTGATGACAGATGCCTGTAATCTCCGCTACTCGGGAGGCTGAGGCAGGAGAATTGCTTGAACCCAGGAGGCAGAGGTTGCAGTGAGCCGAGATCACACCATTGTACTCCCACCTAGGTGACAAGAGCAAAACGCTGTCTAAAAAATAAATAAATAGAATAAAGATTAGTTATGATTAACGAGGATGATTTTTAATGCTATTATAATTTGATCCTTGGCAAAACAAAGCATCTTTTAATTTTATTTTAAGTAGTTCTGTATTTTAAGTTGAAAAAGCTGAGTAATTTATGTTCATGAGTATCTTTAATTTCAGTGAAAAGAAATGCACTATTATTAAGGTGGTCATTTTGCCAATTTCACCAAAAAGCTTGAACTTACCAGTTCAAGTCCCAGTCAGCCAGTTAATATCATTTTCTCATTCTTTGTTCTCCAGTAACATTTCTGTGTGATTTTCCTGGTGTTTTAAACAGGAAGAAACATTACCAAGGTCCTCATTGCAAACAGAGGAGAAATTGCCTGCAGGGTGATTCGCACAGCCAGAAAACTGGGTGTACAGTCCGTGGCGGTTTATAGTGAGGCTGACAGGAATTCCATGCATGTAGATATGGTATGTTGTTAAAAACTGGAAGCCACGTCTTACAAGTGATCACATTTATTCATTTACTCTGTCAGTATTTTAGTTCTTTATGTTGACAGTTGGTATTTGCTAGTGTTAACAGGGTTGAAGTAGGTAAGTTCAGACTGCTCACTGATAATTCTTGGAACATTTTTCAAATACAGTGTCAGTTGAACTAAGTGGGGTGCTTAGTAGAACAGTTGATTTACAGGCAAGGTCTTTGTCTCCTTGAGGATTGGTTAAAACAGTTCACAGAATGTTACTGATGCACAGACCACACTTTGAGTAACTCACGACCGGAGTCCCTATATACAAGGAGAAACATCCAGGCTCTATTTTTAGCAACGGCTACTTACTGGCTAAGTGATCTTAGCCAAGTCACTTCATGTTTCTGAGCCTTGCTTCATCTGTAAAGTTATAACTAAAAAGACCCAACTCCCCTGAAGTTTGTAATGTTATGAGTGAGTTATTACTAGCTTTTTTTTTTTTTTTTTTTTTTTTTTGGACAGAGTCTCACTCTGTTGCCCAGGCTGGGTGCAGTGGCGTGTTCTTGGCTCACTGCAATCCCCACCTCCCAGGTTAAAGTGATTCTCATGCCTCAGCCTCCTGAGTAGCTGCATTACAGACACATGCCACCACGCCCAGCTAATTATTTGTATTTTTAGTAGACATGTGGTTTCACCACGTTGGTCAAAATGGTCTCAAACTCCTGGCCTCAAGTGATCCACCTACCTCAGCTTCCCAAAGTGCTGGGATTAGGGGCACGAGCCGCCACACCCAGCCTATCACTAGCTTTTATCTGCTAGAAAGAACTGTAACCATGGCTGAATTCAGCTGTTGGCCTTCATTATGCCTGCAGCAAGACTCCGAGCACTAGCCTAAATCTGGGATGAGCAGCCTCACCTGGGCTTTCATCACTGTACAGCGGGCCCCTGTGGCTCGCTAGCCACTTTTTCCCTCATTCTGTGCAGTGACTATTTCAAAACTGTTTTGCTTCATTCCAACCTCCAGTTCTCCTCTACCCACCTGTTCACAGCAGATGATCTTGATTTCAGAGAGAAAATAAAATTGAGCTTCCTACCACAGCATCTGCTGACTTAGTTACGTCTGCAGCCATCCTTTCCCATCGAAGGCCAGTGCTCTGCGTCACTTCTCTTTTTGTCTTTTTAAGAATTTTCCCAAAATAAGAGAGTAAATTTTAAATCTCTTACCACTAAAAATAACAGGTAAATGAGATGATGGCTAGGTTAATTAGCTTGATTAAATCATTACACATTGTATGCATGTGGCAAAACATCACATTGTACCCCGTGAATGTATACAATTATGATTCATCAGTTAACAATATTAATAAAACGTAAAGCAAAATGAGACATTTCTATGTCAAAAAAGAATCTTCATTTTTCAGTGATGTGTCTTCAACCACTCTACTAGACTAATAATGTCCGTGTCCCTAAATTTAGTGGAGTCTCCAGGCCTGAGCTGACTTGACCTCACAGCAGGATTTAGCACCCTAGTAAACTGCTCCCTTCTTTTAGAAATAATCTGTCTTATAGCTTTCCCAGTCTCCTGCCTTCTTGTCTTCTCTCAGTGCCTTTTCTCTGGACCTTACCCATCTACCAGACCCTTCTGTTGAAGTTCCTTGGGACTCTTTTCTTAGTGTTTACTCTTGTTCTAAATCATTTCACATACTCCTATAGCTTTGAGAAAAACTCCCAGATTTCTATTTCAAGCCCAGACTTTCTTCTGAGCATGATACATATATATCCAACTGCCCATTCAACTTCTCCCCTTTGATATTGTCACAGGTACCAAACTAATTCGACTGAAATTGAACTCATGACCTTTCATCTGTACTGAACCTGCATTTCTTACAGACTTCCCTAACCCTGTAGAGGACAACACCATTGCTAATAAAAACAATAATGGCAGAGATCTAGAAGTCTTTGAACATTTTTCTCTCTTCTTTCCCATTCTAGATCCTTTTCCCTCTCGTCTAGTAAATGACCAAGTACCATTAATTCTGTTTCCCAAACATTTCTATCCACTTCTTTCTACTCCCTCCCACCTGTAACTCAGTCACAATCACCTTCCTTCCTTCCCTCCTTCCCTCCCTCCTTCCTTCCTTCTTTCCCTCCCTCCTTC
>PVKP010036754.1:0-22251 GCA_004027715.1 Plecturocebus donacophilus | reverse complement strand
TCAGTAGAAACTCTACAAGCCAGAAGAGAGTGGGGGTTAATATTTAACATCTTTAAAGAAAAAAACTTTCAACTCAGAATTACATATCCAGCCAAACTAAGTTTTACAACTGAGGGAAAAATAACATTTTTGCGAACAAGCAAGAAC
The DNA here is from genome assembly GCA_004027715.1 of Plecturocebus donacophilus. NCBI lineage: Eukaryota > Metazoa > Chordata > Mammalia > Primates > Pitheciidae > Plecturocebus > Plecturocebus donacophilus. Next base: position 22,104 of record PVKP010036754.1, on the reverse strand, counting down.
TCAGAGATTTCATCACCACCAGGCCTGTTTTACAACAACTTCTGAAAGAAGTACTATACACAGAAAGGAACAACCAGCATCAGTTATCCTAAAAACTTACCAAAAAGTAAAGAATATTACAACAATGAAGAATTTACATCAACTAACGGGCAAACAGCTAGTTAGCCTTAAATAACATCAATATTAAGACTAAATTTAAATGGATTAAATGCCCCAATCAAAACAAACAGTTAGACAAACTGAATAAAAAGTTAAAATCCATCAGTACGCTGTATTTAGACCTTTCTTATAGGTAAGGACACACAAAGACTTAACATAAAGGGATGGAGAAAGATCTACTAACTTAATGGAGAGCAAAAAACAAAAACAAAAACAAAACAATTTGAACACAGACTTGGAACAAACAAATTTAATAAATATTTACAGAACTTACCACCCCATATCCACAAAACATATATTTTTTTCAATATTATATCATATCTATTCTAAAGGTGATCACATAATAGGAAATAAATCACTTTTTAGTAATTGCATAAGCATTTCACAGATTTAAATGAAATCCTGAGCAATAGAGCAAGATTCTCGCTCTCTCTCCCTCTTTCTCTTTCTCTTTTTTTCTCTTTTATTCTTCTTCTTTCTTTCTCTAAAAAAAAAAAGAAAAAAAATGATATATAAAAATAACAGTTTCAGAAATTCAGTATAAAAATAAATAATCTCCTTCACTTAAATAGTATTCACAAAACAAGGACACAGTAGAAACAAGCACACAATAATTTATTTTCAGCTATTTTAAGAGAGCATCATCACACAGTTACAAAATTGGTTTTTAGATATAATACTGGCAATTAAGTAACTTTCACCACTAAAAAACTTCAAATCAGTGCAACCTTTATACATATTTTGTTTTTAAGCACACACATGAAGGCCCAACAATGATAAAAGGCTTGGGATAAAAAAAATCATTAGAAAGTCTCACATTTTTAAATGGCTACTAATCCAAGTGAATGTCACTTAATTTTAATAACAATTAAAACAACTAAAGTAGTTTGAAAGAAATCCCAGTCAATATAATTTCCTTAAGGACAAGACCAAACTTTTCTGAACATTAAAACTTGCACCACATTACAATTTTTCCTCATTACCTAAAGGAAAATATCTAAAACCAGTTCAAACTGCTGATTGGATTGAATTATCTTGAAAATGAAAACCACTGAAAGGTTTCTACTCTCACCTACTTTTCCAAACAGTAGATAAAGTAGGTACTATTTCTGTTCAGAACTTATAAAAGTAAGTCTTTTATTTTTGGCCAGAAATATTGAAGCTCTTACAGCTCTCCAGATCATCTCTGATTTGTAACCTTACCAATCAAATTTTAAGTATCTTGTGTGCGCTATCAACTTTAGGAGTCTTGATGAAGACAACTTAGGATTTTTAGATAAGTAGAGCAAATGATGAATTGTTGGAAATGCATTGAAACCAAATGACTATCTATGGAACCAAATAAAAACCTTCCCATCAGAAACTTTAAAAATTCAGTTTATTAATATGTGCATACATAAGTAAAAACCAAAGAAGATCAAACAGCAAGTAAATGAAAATTAAAAGAAAAAACAAATAAATGGGAAAATGACACACATTTTTTTCCACTCAGTTTACGTTGGAGGCTAATGTTACCCAGAGCATAAAATGAGCACATGTGAGACCATGTCACATATGGACAATGTCAGTTGGCTAAATTTATCCAATTTTCTTTCTAGTTTTAAAGAATATTTAATGTAAATGTTTTGAACTCTTGATTTTCTCTGTATGTACATCAAGTTACACATACAGAGAACAGAAAATAACTACATATGACTTACATAAACAATGTATGACATGCTTGGGCTTTCTGTTTTGTCCTTTTTTTCTGAGATGGAGCCTCACTCTGTCACCCAGAATGGAGTATAGTAGCACAATCTTGGCTCACTGCAATTTCTGACTCCCTGGTTCAAGTGATTCTTCTGCCTTAGCCTCTTGAGTAGCTGGGACCACAGGCGTGTACCACCATGACCAGCTAATTTTTCTATTTTTCGTAGGGACAGGGTTTCACCATATTGGCCAGGCTGGTCTCAAACTCCTGACCTTGTGATCTGCCTGCCTGGGCCTCCCAAAGTGCTGGGATTTCAGGTGTCAGCCGCTGTGCCCGGCCAAAAAAATGCATCTTTATATCCATAGCTTTCCTCAGATCTCTCTCCCCTACTTACTCTTTTCTTTCTACCTGGTTTTATAAATAATCTTTCTAAGTCTATAATTTGAATTAACCTTCAGCTAAGTGTTTAATTAGACATTCTTATTCTTTTCAATAAGAACACATCTTCTTTGGCATATTTTATATATAGAATTATATATTAATCATAATACCTATTCTTAGTAACCTTAAATTTTGTCGAAAACTTCAGAAGCAAGAAATCCTGAACTATCTATCAGATATTAGCATTTTATAGATGAAAACATTTCACATTTAAAAAAAAATGTTTTCTCATACCATAACCCTTTCTTAATTGGAAATTACCAGGACATCTAATGAGCATCAAAAATAATTTTAAGACGTTAAATTATACAAAAAATTTACCTAGAAGCATTTATCCCATTTGCATGTACTCAATTTTAACAGTTTATCTAGATTACCTCTGAAAACTAAGATATTAGATAAAGCTAGTCATCATTTCAAGTTATTTTCTTGTTAACTACCTTTACAACTTGTGAATATCTGGCACTCACCTAAGTAATTACCTTAAAGCTAAGTACATGGACATTTTCACCAATAACTCAGGCTATTCAGCTGTTTTCATTAAACCAGCAACATTAAATTAATCTTATTTATTTAAAAAAGTCATACAAACAAAGATCATTTTGTTTTGGCTGGGTTTGTGGTTTTATAATCTTTTGTGCCAAACCTCGACACCTCAAAATACATAGCAGAGACAAATATAAAACACACATAAAAAATGTATGTTGACAATTTTGAAGACATTTCTATTTTTATTTCACCAATAATTTTAAAGCCCACTTGTTTATTAAATATTTACTTAAGTTATGTGAACTTCAATAATGGTTGTATTTATTTACTTAATCTATGAGCACTCTTTCATTTATAAACCAGTTTGGTATCCTGTGAAAACAGACAAACAAAGATCTAATAGTTTAACCACAGAACGCTAGCCACGAGACAGCAGTAGAAACTCAGCTGTTTATGTATATGTTCACATGGATAAACTTTGTTTGCTCCAGTAGGTAATCCAATGAAGACTGTGAAACAAAATTTGGGCTAAAGCAGTTTCCACGACAGTTTGATTTATAATGGCCAAACCTCCCCAGACTCTAAAGACCACTGGGGACAAACTGCACCCCAGAAGAACATCACGTAGCAACCAGACCCAACCCTGCTTAGAATTGCTTTTTTCATATTGAAAAGATGACATTGCCCCAAGAGTCAAAAATAAATGGGAACTGAAAAAAAAGAAAGAAAAAAAAAAAACAGCAGCATAAAACCTGGATACAAGAAACTCCATCCCACTCTCCCATTCACCAACAAAGTGAATCCAGTTGTGAGATAGCACTGCAACTCAAAGGCCGTTAGGAATCAGAAGAGACCGGGCACGATCAGGGTGGTGTGGCTGGAGAGCTTCTCTTGCTTCATCAGCCCAGAGCTCTTGGAGAACCTACACAGACCGCACTCTGGAATGGAACCCACCCTCCCACAACTCCGTGAACACACACACAATCACCAAAATACAGACCAACTGCAACACCAAACAAGCACCAAGGGTGTCCAAATGGGAACAGATGGGTGCTTCCTCTCTCCACGGGTTGGCCTTGTTCAGTCTGAGAATGGAACTTCCTCCAGAATTTCCTAAATTGAGAGGAGCAGATCCCACTGTCTGGACCCACAAAGGTCCAGACTCACTTGCGCACACATGCATGCACACACACAATTACTGAAAGTCCCAAGAGAGTCCACGGTAAAACAATTGGGGCACTTCCTTTCTCTGTTGGTTGGGATTGTTAACTTGCAAGCAGAAATTCCTTCAGGTTTTCCCAAATTAAGGGAGCCATTCCTGCTGTCTAGTACCCACTAAAGACACTTGCCTAGTTAAGTTTCAAAGGTAGTTCTTCCTAGGCAACCAGGAACACAACTGGGACCGGCAGGATGGGGCCAGAGAGAGAGAAATAGAAACCCACTTCTAGCCAAAAACGGGCAGGCAGCTGCTTAAGGAGGGGTCTCAAGACTCTCCCGGCTCCCAGCAGCCGAGCTGGGAGCACTGTCCTAGCGGTCAGGGAACCAAAATCTGCTGCCAAAATGCCAGGGTTTGTCTCGGTCCTGTTGCTTGTGGCACAGGAAGCCCATCACCAAGACAAGTACTACCAGGGAAGGAAGGCTTTGAGTGCTGTCACTGAGGAGGTGGGAGACAGGCTCAAATCCATCTCTCCATTGAACTCAAACTGGAGGTTTATATCATGGGGAAAGGAATGTAGCTATAGGCAGGAAAACAGAACTTTGGGAGGGGTAAGGAAGAGGAGTTTGAGTTTTCTGAAACGATCCGCATGGCCTGAGGGTCAGTTTATGTGTTTCAAGCTTTAAGGTCCAGAGGATCAATTTCTATGTAAAAAAGAAAAACGTAAACATCAACTTTGTGGGGAAAATTGGGTCAGTTTTGTTTTCTTCACATGTGCTCTGGGCCAGGACCTAAGAAGCTGCCAAGCATGGTCATGTTGAGAGGGGACACCCCCTCTTCTCCTTCTTCCAGGCCTCCATGTCTTCCTCCCCTCTGGATGGGAAGGACGGTGAAAAAAAAGGAAATAAAATACCGAAATGCTGAGAAGCTGACTCCCTTTTTGGTTCCCAAGGTCTCTGCTATCTGTAAGCCTTAAAAGAGTTGCCAATGAATGTTATCCCTACCAGCTGGAGCCCAGTACTAGGTCACAGCCCCATGTTTGCGCAGCCCAGGTTCCCTCCTGGAAACACCTCTGCCAAGTAATAGTTTATGACCTTTGTCTTGTCTCTGTAAGCCCCCTCCCCTGCCTGTTCCCGCTCACGCTGCATATAGACTAAGAAATCAATGAAGCCAAAAGATTGTCAGGTTGGACATCCAGCCAATGGACAATAACATAGTTTCACCTCAGTTTCCCCTTTAGCACTGTAAGCCTGTAATAGGGGAGAGAAGCTGCTTCTTGGGGAGCTCGGTGAATGAGGCTGTAGCCCCCTGCAGCTCCCGCCCAAATAAAAAGCCACTTCCTTCCTCGGTTTGCTGCTTGAGAGGTTTGCTCCTCACTGCTCCTGCCTCAGTGTGTTCCACCTTTGTTTCAGGCTGGAACAGCCACAGGTGCCTGCTGATCTAGAATCTTAGGCATGGATGAAGGGATAAACGCTTCCTGGGAAACTGTCCTTAATGAGTTGCAATCAGTGTCAGCCTGTTAAATTCATCTTGTCCTCCAAACCCACAGCTAGGCTCTGTGGCTACCTTTCTCCCTCAGGCCCGCCTGACCGTGCAGCCCCGAGCCGTGAGATCAGAGCTACCCAGACAGAGCCTGGGTCTGAACGCAGGCCCCCTGACTCAAAAGCTGCACTATAAAACATCGGCAATTTATACTTCTCTCAATTCACGTTTTTAATGTCACAGCTTCTTGGTCTCAATGCTTGCACGCCGGTCTGGATCTCCCTCGGGTGTGAAGTGAAGCTGGCCAGACCTCGCTGACGTTATCTGTGTTGTTCACACGAGGGAGAAGTCACTTCAGTTTTGGAACATTTGTTCATGCCAGATGTTTCTTTGTTCTTCAACCACAGCGAACTGGAGAACTGAGGTAAATGTAGAAGAATGAATTCATTCCTGTATGAAAATCATGTGCTGCATTTCTGTTCTGTGCCTGGTGCTGCCCTAAGTCCTGGTGAAAGGGACCAAAACCTCATGGAGTTGCCATTGTAGGGGCAGAGACAGGCAGAAAGGGGAGAGACGGGGAGAGAGGAAGGGTGAGAATGTGGCTGTAGACCAATGCCAGCTGCAACTACCAAGCACGTGCCAGGGGAGGAAGGGAAAGAGGACACTGTAGGGATTTCGGACGGCATCAGGACATGCACAGGTGCTGCCCTGCACTCTGTGATGGCGGCAGGACACGCGCTGCAGAGAGCAGGCACACAGCTGCTTAGGGACACGTGCTGCAGAGAGCAGGCACACAGCTGCTGCGGGACACGCGCTGCAGAGAGCAGGCACGCAGCTGCACCTTCCTCAGGTCAGCCCACGGTCCCACTGTCCTCCCAGCTCCGGCGCCAGACCTGGAGGCACAGTGGACAGCCCCCTCCTTCACCACTGCTGTCCTCGAACTGTGTCTCCTTTGTGTCCAGGGACTTTAACCGTGGCTGTTTCTTTCTGTCTCGCCTGCAGCTGACTCATTCAAGTCTCCCTCACCTCTCGGCTCTCACGCCTGCATCATTTACTGCCCTTCTAAGTCACCCGTCCATCCCCTGCCCGGCAGGCAGAGCGGGCTTTTGAAACACGGACCTTCTCCCATCTCATCGCACTGACTGCTGCTGTGCCCTGAGCCCTTTCCTCCTCTCTTGCTGTTTGGGTCACCTGGCCCATTTTCAGCTGGGCAAATGCAGCCCCCTCGCCCAGCTTGAGGCTTTCACCTCTGAGCCGCTCCCCGGCTCCTGATGCTCTGTGAGTGCTCCCGGACCCAAGCCAGTCCGGCTGCGTTTTCTCGAGGCCCAGTAATGAGAAGACGAACCAGGAAAGAAGGGAGTTTACTGCTGTAACTGGATGCTGGGAGCAGGCCAGAGATAATTCCACCAGACCAACTCCAAGTGTTACAGTTTTCTTAGTGCTTATGTAGGCTGGGGGTGTGTGTCTACATGCAGCACAGCACTCACCTAAGTCTACTGGTAACCAACTTTGTTTCAACCAGAAGGTCAGAGGCTACGACCCTTGCTGTGCCTGGTTAAAAGGGCCACAGTACCTCCAAGGCCTGTCTACTGTAACGCAGCGATTACCTCTGTCTCACCTCCTTCATGGCTTGGTCCGGAGAGCTTCCTAACAGTGTTCAGTGAATCTGCTCAAACAGCTGCCTCCGTTGCCTGGCTCGTCTCAGACACGGGTCCTGGCACTGGCACGGAAAGACCGTCTCTCTGATGTCGGCTTCCTCCAGCTCAGGGAGACGTCCGTGTAAGGCTCCTGCTGACCACGTTTCATTTCTAGCTTTGATGTCTGGGCACTGTTTCCCTAGGTTTAACTATTTGCTCCATCTTAAGGCCGTGCTGTGGACATCTGTGTGACTGCAGCGCCATGCAGGCTTGTCTTTGATCGTCAGGAAGAACTGGTCTGCCACAGGGACAATCCAGGCTCCTGCTGGGGCTCAGCTGACTGCATGGTTTCTTTAAGGAAGCATCCCCATCCTGGCCCACCTGCAACAGGATCCCCAGAGTCTGTCTCTCATCACAATCCTCACTTGTTTTTCTTATGAAATGTTCTACATTTATCTATGGACTTTCTTTAAAATAGCAGAAAGGACAAACTGCTAATACAGAATGTGGAAGAATCTCAAATGCCTGATGTGGGGTGATGGAAGCCAGACTCCAGGATACCCCCCGGTGGCAGGAGGGGCCACAGCTGTGGGGGACGATGGCACATCTGGGGCTTCAAGAACTGTGGGAGGGCTGGGTGCCTGACAGGGGCCCAAGGGAATGTCTGGAGGTGGTGGAACTGTTCTGCGCTGTGGCGATTACACACTGCATGCATTTACCAAAAAGCAGAGGACTCTCGACCACCATGAGTAGATTGTACTGTAGCTCAATTACGCTTCAAAGAAAATCTGAAATAACTATTTCCCTCACAAAACAATGACAAATATTAAAAAGCAAATCAGTAGCATTGAGCTATAAAAATATATTTGGGAAATGCCTTCAAAACGTGACAAAGGTTTAATAGTTTCCATCTAGGAGGAACTCAGGAACAAATTCAGAAGAATCATCCTCAACAGCATAATAGAAATGTGAGCAGTGTGCATGAGCATGGACTGTTATTTCAAAACAGACACGATCAGACTGGTCTGCTTGACATGTATTTTTCAGTTAAACCTTCATTTTGAGGTTATTGTAAATTTACATGGAGTTGTAAGAAATAATACCTAGAGATCTCATGTACCTTTTACCCCAATTTCTCTAAATGGTAACATCTTGCAAACATATAGTTCAATATTATAGCCAAGAAGTTGACCTGGACGCAGTCAAGACACAGAACATTTTCGTCACAGCAAACATCCACCACGGCGCCCTTTTGCAGACAAACCCAAGTTCCTTTACCCTCATCTCTTACGTAGCCCCTGGCAACCAGCAGTCTGTTCTCCACTTCTATTATCTTGTCACATCAAGTACACGGTATAAATAGAATCATCACATTACATGTAGTATGTAATCCTCCGGGATTAGTTTTTTTTTTCACTTGGCGTGACTTCCTTGAGAATTCACTGTTGTATGTATCAGTAGTTGTATGTTGCTGAGTATGTATCAGTAGTTGCTTTTTTTGTTGCTGAGTACTAACCCATCACACGGACCTACCACAGTTTGCTTAAATACTCACCTCTTGAAGGATAGACACCTGGGTTGTTTCCAATTTATAGGTATTGTGAATAAGGCTGTTATAGGCATTTGTGTATAGATTTTTCTGTGAACCTACATTTTCAATTCTGGGGGAGAGACGAATGCCCAAAAGTGCAATTGCTGGATCACATGTAAGTTGCATGCTTTATAACAAACTTCCACACTGTTTTTCTAGAGTGGCTATAACATTTCACATTTAAAACAGCAATGCATGGGTGATTCCATCTCTGGGCATCCTCGTCAGGACTTGGCATTGCCACTCCTGTTTATCTTAGTGGTTCTGATAGGTGTGCAGTGACGTATCATTGTGGTTCTAATTGGTATTTTCCTAGGGTTAAGGATGTTGAGCATCTTTTCATATGCTTCTTTGACATCTTTATATTCATTTCTGTGAAATGTCTGTTCATGTCTTCTCCCTATTTTCTAATTAGAATGTTTTTGTAACTGTTGAGTTTCAGAATTCTTTATATATATTCCAGATACTAGTCCTTTGCAGGATATGTGGTTTTTCTGTCTTTTTCATTCTCTTACCAAGGTCATTCACAGAGCAAATGTTTTTAATGTTTATGTAGCACAATTTACTAACTTTTTCCTTTTACAGATCTTGCTTTTTGTGTCAAGCTTAAGAAGTCTTTGATTAGCTCTGGATCCTACAGATACATTTTTACATTCTTTTTTAAAAGTTTTATACTTTTATTTTTTGTTTAAATCTGTGATCCATTTTGAGTTAACTTTTGTATAAGTTGTGAGATTTAGATCAAGGGTTTCTTTTTTCTTTTTTCCCCCTCTGGATGTCCAGTTCCAGCACCGTTTGTTCAAAAGGTTATCCTTCTTTTATTAGATTGTTTTTTCATCTTTGTCAAAAAACAGCTGGGTATATTTGTGTGGGTCTCTTTCTGAGTTCTCTATCATGTTCTGTTTATCTATGAGTCTGCCCCTCAGCAGATATCCCAGAGTCTTTAATACCTTGGCTACATAATAGGTCCCAGCATTGGGTGGAATAATTCCTCCCACTTCACTATTCATTGTCAAGATTGTCTTAATTATTCTAGAGTCCATGCCATTCCATATACAGTTTAGAATGAGCTTATATATGTGTACAAAAAACCTTGTTGAACTCAGAACAGCCAAAAGAATCTTCAAGAAAAAGAAGAGCAGAATTGGAGAACTCACACTTCTAAATTTTAAGTCTTACTATAAAACTACAGAATCAAGACAGTGTGGTACTGGCAAAAGGGGAGACATAGAGGTCAATGGAACAGAACTGAGTCCAGAAATAAACTCTTACATTTAAGCTCAACTGTTTTCTGGCAACAGTGCTAAGAAAATTCAAATGAGAAAGATAAGGTTTTTCAACAAATGATGCCAGAACAACTGAATAAATACATGTGAAAATAATACTGTTGGGCTTCTTTCTTATACCATACTCAAAAATTAAATCAAAATAGGTCATACACTTAAACATGAGAGCTGAAACTGTGAAACGCTTAGAAGAAAACATATGAGTAAATCTTTGTAAACTTGAGTTGGGCAGTGTTGTTTTTAAACCAGACACTAAAAGCACAGGTGGCAAAAAGAAAAATAGATACATTGTTTATTATGTGGTTCAGATTTTCTATATTCTTGCTGATTTTCTGTCTATGACTTCTGTTGTTATAAGGGGAATTATTGAAGTCTTCAATTATATTGTAGGTTTGTGTATTTCTCTTTTCAGTTCTATCAGTTTTTGTTTTATTTTAGGGGAAAACTGTTGTTTCATGCATATACCTTTAAGATTATATATCCCTTGTGGATTGACTGATTGATTACATTTATCATTAGATTCTAAGTGCCATTTTTTTTTTTTTGGATGGAGTCCCACTCTGTCTCACAGGCTGGAGTGCAGTGGAGCAATCCTGGCTTACTGCAACCTCTGCCCCCTGGGTTCCAGCAATTCTCCTGCCTCAGCCTCCCGAGGAGCTGAGACTACAGGTGCCCACCATCAGTCTCCACTAATTTTTGTATTTTAGTAGAGATAGGGTTTCACCATATTTGCCAAACTGGTCTAGAACTCCTGACTTCAAGCAATCCACCTGCTTTGGTCTCCCAGAATGTTGGGATTACATGTGTGACCCACCTTACCTGGTCCCAAGTGCCATTGTAAGTGTCCATTTTGTTGACTATTTACCCTTAGTGCCTAGAGCAAGGCTTGCATGAGGAGGCATCCACTATCTGTTAAATAAATAGGTTGACATTTTTAACGTAAAAGATTTTCTAGATTAACCTATTCATTTTGCATAAAATGAGACCCATAAAAGTTACTCTAGTTGTTCATGCTGTAAGAAATACCTGTCAGAGAGCATTGGAGTAGACTACAATAGTTTTGCTACCAGACTTACATTTAAAAGAAACATTTAGTGCTGTTTGTGTGTATACATTACATGTGTGTTGAGATAAAGATCAAGTAAAAGGAGAAACCCCTAGGTTCTAAAATGTTCTTGACCTTGACTATTGGTGTTTTATTACACTTTACCTTACTGTGCAATACATAACTCTGCATGTAATACGTGCTTAATTAACACCTAACTGCTTAGTGTTACCTTCCATTTCTCTTTGTGTTAATTTATTGGAATACCCAACCATGTTAATAAGAATTCATAAGGAAGCTCACCCTTCCCTCCAGAGGTCAGTACTCTAAGCTCAAGTCTTCACCTAAGAGTTCCTGAGAAAGCTGGGGTGCTTTTCAGAAGCTGGAGATCCTCTTTCTCCCAGGACACCCGACACAGGACCTATTTAGATCTGAAACCTTACCGACTGGCTTACTCATGTAAACACAGTCCCAGGGCCCCGATCCTTATGGTAGGCAGGCAAAAAACTCTTATTAAATAATGTATGAAACCCACAGCTGGACCATGGTCACGTTGTTGCCCAGCCAGTGATATTTTGGTCTTATTTTGAACCCTGCCTTTTCGTTTGTTTCCACTATTTGCCTCATTGCCCACCCACCCCCACCCAAGGACACCTGTCTTGCCTAAGGAAGCATTAAGTTACTAAATGACGTGATCCATGTTAGAGGTGAAAAAGTGAGCGCTGGTAGCTGATCTAAGCTCTGTGACGCTGGAAGGAAGCCAGGACTGTCATTTAGCCTCATTCCCACACTGATTCCTGCTACTTCAACACTGGGCTGCAGCAACCTTGGCCGCAGGGGTGGCCCTCTGTACTAATTAGGATTGAGAACTCTGGGTCAGAAAACATGCTCTGAATGGCAGATAGGAAGCAGAGTGTCGTGTACCTAGAAGCACGTTTGCATGGATACTTCACTTTGGGACAATGTTGGGTTCACACTACCTATAGTTGCTAGTGGCACTGAGATTTTTGTCAGTTGTGCATTAGTTCAAGAGATACCAAGTGCAACAGACATGCTACTACCTTTAAGAAACAAAAAATACGATGCGACCAAAGAATGACTGCAGATGAAATCTCACATTGGCTGTGTCTTGCTATGTTGCTCATTTCAGAGGTGCATGAACCGAGTGTGCTGGCGGGGCTGTGGGGATCCCACCTGGAATATAAGGAGTTGGAAGTTGAGCTTAATCATAGGGCAGCAGTGGGAAGTCACGGTGGTATCAGAGTGACCAAGTCCTCACCACAGTGGCCACCCCAGTCCCTGGAATCCTGGAAGGCTCTAGCAATGATCTTTTTTTTTTTTTTGAGATGGAATTTTGTTCTTGTTACCCAGGCTGCAGTGCAATGGCACGATCTCAGCTCACCGCAACATCTGCCTCCTGGGTTCAAGCAATTCTCTTGCCTCAGCCTCCTAAGTAGTTCGGACTATAGGCATGCGCCACCATGCCCAGTTAAGTTTTGTATTTTTAGTAGAGACAGGGTTTCACCATGTTGACCAGGATGGTCTCGATCTCTTGACCTCATGATCCACCTGCCTTGGCCTCCCACACTGCTGGGATTATAAGCAGTGATCTTCATGATAATCATGAATCTGGTGCTTCAAGTGTCCCCCAGTGCACGCACTGAGATCCTTTGGCTTCTGTGCTCTGTGTTCAGATAATGTCATGTTTTCTCATAGTTAGGCATTCATTACATAACAGAAAGAGTAGGAATCTTACAGTCAGAATGGCCACCTCTCCACTGTAAACTTAGTCAAATTGCTTATCTCATTTGGCCTCAGTTTTTCTATCTAGAAAAAGGGAATCATAATAGTGCTGGCCTATTATGATTGCAGTAGATAATGCTGACTGTCATGGCAGATACAGGCTTCCCTGACTAAAATCTTCCATGCATCATGCCATCCTATTGGACTTGCCTGCAGAGGCACAGAGGGGCCTTTCTTCCATATCTTCTACCTTGCTCTTCCCAGTTCCCTGGGAGGAGAAATGCCAGGTGGTGGCCTTTCAGTTATTAGCAATGGAAATAGACTTCACTCTGTCACCCAGGCTGGAGTGCAATGATGTGATCTTGGCTCACTGCAACCTCTGCCTCCCAGGTTCAAGCAATTCTCTTACCTCAGCCTCCTGAGTAGTTGGGATTACAGGTGCCCACCACCACACCCAGTTAATTTTTATATTTTTAGTAGAGATGGGGTTTCAGCATGTTGGTCAAGCTAATCTCGAACTGCTGACCTTAGGCAATCCTCCCACCTTGACCTCCCAAGGTGCTAGGATCATAGGTGTGAGCCACCATGTGAGGCCTAAATACTGAGTTTTAATACAGAGTGCTGAAACTGAAATCTGGACAGGACCAAAATCTGGACAGCTATATCAAAGGTCAAGTGAGGCTTTCTAAGATCTTGGGATATTTCTTCCACTATCATCTGCAAAAAAAATCTAGTTTATAAGAGACTGTCATGGTGACATTTTTGAAATAATATTTAGAATTCCTTCCTTTTATGCATGTTTCCCTCTCATGCTCCTCTTGTTTGCTGAAGCTATTTCACTTCATATGGGACCCTGGCAAATGAATGCCAAGTTTACAGTGGGACGCCCAAGGAAAAAATATAGAATAATTAGTGAAATCAATGAAGTAAAAGGAAACATCAGCCCCCAGTGAGGAGTCATTGTTCTGTCTTATTTTTATATGTTCAGGAATTTTATTTACTTATATAGGGAGACTGATAGTCAATTATGGTACATGGACTTAACAGCTAAAATACATTTATTTAATTATTGTTATGTTTTTTCCTATGCAGTGCAAGTTGGCTTTTTATCAGGTGAAAGAAAGAACACATTTATTCGTTCTGTTCTGGGAAGCATCCACTGCTCCACAGTCTACATTTAGATATCAAAAGTCATTTAGAACTTGATTTATTCAATAAACTCCTTCATTGGAAAACCTCAGAATATTTATCATATTATATACCAAACCTGATATATAATGCTGATTGAACCATGATAAATTGTCAAATGTCACCTGTGTGCAATTAAAATATTCTCTATTGCAGCCTTATGAGAAATCCTGAGCTAGAACAACCCAGCGGAGCCTTCTAGATTCCTAACACTTGGGAACCATTTGTTGGTTTAAAGCTGCCAGGCTTGGGGGAAATTTGTTATACAGAATAGCACACCAGTACATATTTTGGTACCTGAAAGCAAGATGCTACCAAACAGAAAATTTCAAATGTGAGAATGACTCCAGACTGAGAATTATGAGGTTGCTTTAAGGACTTTACAGAGTGCATTAAAGAATGGTTTGAGTGATGCCTTAAAGTACTATTCAATCAGCCAAAAGACCCTCAGATATCTAACAGGGTGACTTACAGATCTTCTCAATCAAACAAAAGGACTTCTAAGAAGATTAAGGCATTGTCTCTGAGCAGAAGCGTAAGGTAGAGAAGGGCTTATTTCAGACTGATTTGTGGTGTGACTTTTGTTTAATAGAATAAAACTTAATGATTCAAGACTTAAACATGAGTCTTAAACATAAACCTAACACCATAAAAACCATAGAAGAAAACCTAGGCAAAACCATTCAGGACATAGGCATAGGCAAGGACCTCATGACTAAAACACCAAAAGCATTGGCGACAAAAACCAAAATAGACAAATGGGATATAATTAAACTCCTACAGCAAAAGAAACAATCATTAGAGTCAACTGGAAACCAACAGAATGGGAAAAAATTTTTGCAATCTACCCATCTGACAAAAGGCTAATATCCAGAATCTACAAAGAACTAAAACAGATTTAAAAACAAACAAACAAACAAAAAACCCATTCAAAAGTGGGTGAAGGACATGAATAGACACTTTTCAAAAGAAGACGTATATGAGGCCAAAAAACATATGAAAAATGCTCATCATCACTGGTCATTAGAGAAATGCAAATCAAAACTACATTGAGATACCATCTCACACCAGTTAGAATGGTGATGATCATTAAAAAATCTGGAGACAACAGATGCTGGAGAGGATGTGGAGAAATAGGAACACTTTTACACTGTTGGTGGGAGCGTAAATTAGTTCAACCATTGTGGAAGACCATGTGGCGATTCCTCAAGGACCTAGAAATAGAAATTCCATTTGACCCAGCAATCCCATTACTGGGTATGTATCCAGAGGATTATAAGTCATTCTATTATAAAGACACAAGCACACATATGCTCACTGCGGTACTGTTTACAATAGCAAAAGCCTGGAACCAACCCAAATGCCCATCGATGATAGACTGGACAGGGAAAATGTGGCACATATACACCATGGAATACTATGCAGCCAGAAAAAATGATGAGTTCGTGTCCTTTGTAGGGACATGGATGAATCTGGAAACCATCATTCTCAGCAAAGTGACACAAGAACAGAAAATCAAATACTGCGTGTGCTTACTCGTAGGCGGGTGTCGAACAATGAGAACACGTGGACACAGGGAGGGGAGTATCACACACTGAGATCTGTTGGGGGGGACTAGGGGAGGAACAATGGGGTAGGGAGGTTGGGGAGAGATAACATGAGGGGAAATGTCAGATATAGGTGACAGGGAGATGGAGGTGGCAAAGCACATTGCCATGTGTGTACCTATGCAACAATCCTGAATGTTCTGCACATGTACCCCAGAACCTAAAGTGCAATAAAATATATATTTTTAAAAAATCTTAATGAGATTTATAATTAAAATGTGTATATATATTTGACAAGTCACCATCAGTATGTGAAAGGATTGAAACAGTCCAAAATGAGGTGGACCATTCCTCCCAGCAGGAAGCCAGCTGAGAAAACTACTCGGCTGCAAATGCATGCCACCTTTCATGGAAAAATAATAATTCAGAGAATGGAACCAAGAATCCCAAGGACCAGCTGAGGAGTCACAAAGAAGAACAGATGGGCAGGAGTGGGACTTAGTCCTAAGCATCCAACATTTTCCAGGTTGGATTCCAGAACTGAGGCAGCCAAGAGGGCTGGTGCACCTCCGGCTTCCCTCGTTTTGAAAAGAGAGGGCAGACGGTGGTTTCTACTGTTTTATTCTGCTGAGCCCAAGCTGGCATCACCCCAAAAGTGGCAGCAGGGGAGTTCCCAAAAGAGAGAGCCCCAAACCCTCCCATGATGGGGCCAGTTGGGATTACAAAGAAAGAAGCAGTAAACTCCACGGTGATCAGTCCAGAGCATTATTCGGGGAACTTACTTAACAGAGGGCTGCAGCAATCCTCTCAATAACCAGTGAGAGAAAAGGGGTGCTCTGCCCATGCACATCCACAGTGAGGGGTCAGGGCATGAGGCCAGTTTCTTTCAGTGTTTGGGGCAACAACCTAGATACCCTTATCAGTGCCTAAAAATGTTCAAGACATACCTTTGTTTGATTTAAGCCTGCTTGGAAGAACCTGTAGTTGTCCGGGTCACAGAGAGGTCAAGATATTCTGTGATTTTCTGTCCAGACACAGAAAGAAAGAGGGTGTCACTGGGGACCAAACACCTACTCCTATCCCCATTTTATGCTGAGGGAAGCAGATCTGATCTCTTTCGTTCTAGAGTTGTGAGGATACATAACAGACCACGGATTTCAGGTGAGGGGACGAGATCACTTTTATAAGAGTCTTGGGAAGGGGAGAGTTATTTTGCATGTCTGATGGACAGAACTCACTGAGGCCAGAGGGAAGATGGTGGTATACAACCCCTAGGATGGGCCCTGTGACCCAGGCTTCTAACAGTCACATTCTTCAGTGGTTTCCTCCTATGTGGCACTAGCATTGGGATGGCAGAACGGGTGATGTGTTACCTCTGAGACTAGGTAATAAAAGACAACACGACTTGCATTTTGGTAACTCTTCCAGCTCACTGTCCCTGGGGAAAGCCAATTGCTATGTTGCAAGCAGCCCTACGAGAGGCCCACCTGGTGAGGAGCTGGGGCCTCTGCCCACAGCCATGCAAGAGCATTTAGAAGCAGATCTTGCAGCCCTGATCAAACCTCAGATGACTGCAATCTTGGATGAAACTTGATAGACCTAGAGCCAGAGCCAGCCAGCTAAGATGCGCCTGGATTTCTGTCCAGTAGCACTGTGAGGTCATGAATTTCACCACGCCTCAGGGTATTTCGTTACATAGCAGTGGGTAATTAGTACGCAAGGTGGCACTGTGCTGCCCTAAAACTGCCTCTAGATAATCTAATAATGATCTTGGTCTACAATCTGGGGTGCTGAGGAAGAGAAACTGTGGAGGCTGGGAGTCACCCTGGCAGGTGGTAACTCCCTCAGGGTCATCTGCCGATAGTCAGAGTCATGCTTTGACCACCGTGTCTTGACTCTGCCATCAGGGAAGGGCCCTCCTGAGGGAGCCGTGGTCAAGAGCAAGGTGCTGTGCCAGGCTCCTGCTGCTGAGCGCATCTGCTCTGACGGAGGGGTGCCAGGGGTGCGAGAGTGCCCTGCAGCAGCTGGGGAACACCTGGAGGGCCAGCCTTAGCATTTTCCATCAGGCAGGAACCTTGCTGCTTTACACTGTAGTGTCAATGGCTCACAAACAGATAGCTTGCTTTTCAGATTCGCCTACCTATAGGATTTACTTTTGACATCTACAGGACAATAGAGATTGGCTCCCAATTTATTGTTTAGCTTCTTTTGTTGTAATTCTAAATGTATAGAAAAGTTGCAAGAGTTGCAGAAGGAGCTCATATATATGTATTTGCAGATTTACAATGTGCCCCATTTGCTACCTATTGATCTATTTACTTGAGAGTAAATTGGAGACATTGTGCCCCTTTTATCTGTAAATGGCTCAGCATGTTTCCCAAGAAGGATATCCTATTATGTAACTGTGGTACAGTTTTCAAAATCAAATAATTTAAGATTGATATAATACCATTATCTAATCCACAGCCCATATTCAGATTTCATCAATTTTCCCCGAAGTTTTCTTCTCCCCTCTCTAAAATCCAATACAGGATTACACAGGCCATTGATCCATCTCCTTGGTCTCTCTTAAACTTCATCACTTTCACAGTCTTTATCTGGGCATCTTGATCATGGATTTTGTCTTAACAAAAAACAAAGTAAAGCCAGTTACTTTGTAGGATGCCCTTGACGTGATTTTTCAACTCCACGATTAAATTCCCATCATGCATTTTTTGGCAGGAATGCCACAGGGGGGCACTGTGTCCTTCCCAGTGCACACATGAGGAGACACATGACCATGTCTGCCCCTACGTTAGTGATGTTAACCTTCATCCGTGGATCAATAAGAGGTTACCAATCTCATCTTCATGATTAGTAAGGGACTAGCACAGAGACGTTTCGAGACTAGGTAACTATCTTGCTCCTCTAACCTTTAACCCAGTAGTTTCGTTATTCATTGACAATGTTCTAACTTTACTGTTTCCACATTGTTTGTTCATATTGCTATCAGAAAAAATACTTTCTTCTCACTTTTTATTACTTTGTGCATTCATAACAGAAAGAACCTATGGAAGCTGATTTTATTCTGTATGTTATGGTCCCTAACTAGTATAAGTCACGTTGAGACTCATTGTCAGATCTGCTCAGCAGGAGTTCCGTCAGCAGCCTCCTGTATCCTTTGGCGTGACCCCATCCTTCTTGAAGAACTTCCTTATTTTATGGCTCAACATGATGTTTTGGTTCCAATTTATTTTTGTTTAAGAGCAAAGCAGTAATTTCTTACTGGGCTTCCTGGTGGGGTTGGTGGCCTATAAAGAACTCCACAGGATGGTCACCTTGAATTATACCCTCAGGTCCTTATATTTTTTTGTACAATTTAAAAAATAAGGCATACCTTCCCTGCCATGGGACTTGGTGAGAAATGGAGGCTTTGAAATGTGAAAATCTTCACCCCAGAGGACCAGCTGGTGAAGAGATAGCATTAAAGATAGAACTGGCTTGGAGTGGGAACACATTTGCATCCGAACAGTTGCACGGCTCTTCCTTTAAAACCTCAAGAACTCTCCTTGGCTGCCCCTTGGGTAGGCTCTATGGGTTATGCTTTTCTGATATCCAGTGAGTCCGTTAGTGTTTGGCAAAGAAGTCATCCCCTCTCTCCCGGTACCATGGGGATTCCTGGCACAACGCCTGCTCCTTCATTTTGTGGAGATGAGGTTGCCACAGGCCAGAGGCTCTGCAAGGCTTCCGCTGGATTGAATGTCCTTGTGAGGCAGAATAAGAAGCTGGAATGGAAATAGACTCACCTTGAGTTTGCATCCCAGTACACCAGGGTGGAAAGGACTTCTGACGCGTTCACAAGTGGTGCTTGCCCCATTGTTTGTGGTTGATTACATGCACTCCACTTCTGGATGATGAAAATGCCTTGACGGTGAAAAATGCATAAAACGAAGGCCTCAATTTAAAATAAATCAGACAAAATGGTAGATGAACGTAATCAATTCCAAAATTCAAAAGATTAAAGTCCCAACTGTGGCGGCCTCATGAAGACTACCCTGGTCTTTGATTTTGAACTGAAGCAGTGAGGGTGTTTCTGGTCCATTCTAGAACCTGTACCCACAGTGGGGCGAAAATGGCCCTGGATAGGGTGAGAAAGCATGCTCTGTTTAACGTGAGGGACGGAGGTGGACAGGGACTGAAAACGGAGACTGGTGCAGTGGGTTCTGGTAGACACGGCCTTGGCTGTGTTCAGGACCTCCTGACCAGATTCGGAGTGGCACGTGAGCGGTGAGCGGGTGAAGAGGGGCTGAGCAGGTCCTGGGGAGCCCTGGGTGTGCCGGGGGCGTGGGGCCTACCGACGGAGCCCCCGGGAGCTGGGAGTGGCACAGCGAGGCCTCCTGAGAGCCCAGATTCTCAACTGATCTGAAGGCAATCGAGAGAGATGAGTGGTTTTAAGCAGGGGCGGGACCTAGTCGGGTGCAGGTTTTCAAAGTGTGAGCCACCCCAGCAGCAGTGTGAAGGGTGGTCCCCGGCAAGGCTGGGGCCGGCACCAGGAGTCGGAGGAGGCTGCGGGCTCAGACCATGCCTCCCGCCTTGAGGCCCTCGCCACCAAAACCCCTGGTAGTCTATGTTTAGTACTTTTACTTTGAACATACGGTATACTGAACATTCCTTTCACCACATTTCAAGAATTCTTTTTCTTTTTTTCTTTTTCTTTTCTTTGAGACAGCGTCTTGCTCTGTCGCCCAGGCTGGAGTGCGGTGGCTCAGTCTTCGCTCTCTGCAACCTCCGCCTCCGGAAATAAAGATTCTCCTGCCTCAGCCTCCCAGTGACTGGGATTACAGGCGCCCACCACAACACCCAGCTAATTTTTTGTATTTTTGGCAGAGATGGGGTTTCTGCATGTTGCTTAGGCTGGCCTCGAACTCCTGACCTTAAGAGATCTGCCTACCTTAGGCTCCCTCAGTGCTAGGATTACAGGCGTGAGCCACCATGCCCAGCCATTCTTTTAAAAAATCTTTTTAATAATATGTTTTCCAAAACACAGACCAGATGATATAAAATGGACCGTCACTGTGACTGCATTTGCATCTTAGAAAGTGGGTCTGGGCAGCCATGGAACCGAGGCTGGACCCTTGCTGACGTCAGAAGCACCCCCAGAATCACAGCGTAATTGGAGATGAAATTCATGGCAGTGCTCAGAAGACGGGAGCAGCCGCAGCCCCAGCCAGTCATTTCCCTGGACAGTAGAATTCTAGGCTAGCCCATTTTCCTGGCCTCAGTTGTCACCAACCAAATGAAAGATTTAATTGAACCCAAAGAAAAAATCAATTTCCTCCTTTTAATTTTAATTGGATATTTCAGCTGGTGAGAGCACTGCAAAATGAACTTCATTGCCTGTTTGTAATATTAAAGAGAAATGTAATGCAATTAAAAATAATCACTATACATTGTGCTGCAATGGCGCTCCTGAAATATTTACATGGGCAATGCTGCCCCCTGCTGGCCACATTAGGGCACTAACACGGTGCTGTACCTGTTTCTGTTTTGGTTGGCATTTTTCCTTAAAATATTTAACTTGTTAGACCTTTGCTCATCTCTAGCAGGAACTGTTGGGAATGAATTCTGTGCTGTTCCTTCCAATCCTGAGATGAAGTGGGACCCCCCTCCCCACCCTCCTGACAGAGTCATCTCATTTCTACCTTGAAAAATCGAAGAACAAAGGTAATGTGTTTCATCACGGAATTCGGCTTACACACCAGCAGGGAAGACAGATTTCTGTTTAAGCTAATACTCTCTGCCCAGACGATTTTTTATGCTGCTGTATAACTGAGCCAACTTCGTAAAGGAACATGGATCTGGCTTGTAAATGAGGTCGCTAGGGGAGCTGAATTATAAATGATAGAAAAAGTTAATCTTTCTCAGGTTAAAAATATCATAAATCTCTGTAATTAAGGTGTTTCATTTTTTTTCCTTCCCAAGTTCAAATTGGATTTTGCATGTGGAAAGATGAAATCACTTACATCCATAAAAATATATCAGGGCTGTGTGAGAATTAGCTGAAGAGATACCAAGGAGCATAGCAGGTTCACACAAAGGCAGGCATGTTCGGCGGAGTCCTTTGGAAATGCTACAGCGTGCCTTGTAATTTATAACACACAGTTTATTTAGGTTGTAACATCTTGAATCTTCCTTTCCCAATAGCAAGCAATTCCAGGCAGGGGAGCTAGGCCATCATTTCATTTCTCTGGCAGCAAACAATATAATGCTAAGCAGGGGAATTCTATTTCCACAACTTGAGTTGATGTGACTGAGTCCCGGAGCACATTTATAGCTGGTAACAAGCACAGAAAAATCCTTATTAGCCAATGAGGAAGAGGTGACACGAACGCTGATCTCCTTGGTCTAGAAAGACCAGGAATATTGTTGCTGTCCTGTAGGAGTCGTCAGTGGTCAAGCATACCTGTGTGCTACCCGAGCAAGAATCAGAAGACAGCCCTTCTACTTTGGCATCCAGGGGTAATCAGCAAGTTACCAACAGAAGTACCACATTTAGGCTTCACTATGAGTTGGGCTGTGAGACAGAAGAAAAGCAGCAGGCTTGATGTCCTCATGACATTCTGCTTCAGTGCTGTGGAGTGCCCTTGGACTGTAGCAAAGTCAGGAGGTTT
>PVKP010036753.1:0-22211 GCA_004027715.1 Plecturocebus donacophilus | reverse complement strand
GCTAATTTTTTTTTGTATTTTAGTAGAGACAGGGTTTCACCATGTTGGCCTGGCTGGTCTTGCACTCCCGACCTCAGGTGATACACCTTCTTCGGCCTCCCAAAGTGCTGGGATTACAGGCATGAGCCACCACCCCTGGCTGTGGGAAAATTTTAGACAAAAAAACCAAAAATAAGTATCTCAAGTCCCACCTACTCCACTCATCCTTTTGAGATTCAAACTTCTTATCTGTAAAATGAGTACAACCTAGTGCAGAGGAGCTACAGAAGATAATGCCTGTGCCTGTCGTTTAGCACAAAGAAAGACATGATAGAGGTTACTGGCAGTGAAAAGAAAAAAAAAGTGTTATTTTAAAAATTGCAAATGTTTGAATAAATGCCTTCAGGAGAATGAGAGAATTTATCTTAGAGAGAGAACTGCCCTTTTGTCTAACAAAATGATTTGTTTTCATTCCCCTACTTGGTTGTAAAAGTTGAGGCCCTGGCCAAGTGTGGTGGCTCACGCCTGTAATCCCATCACTTTGGGAGGTGGAGGAAGGTGGATCACCTGAGGTCAGGAGTTCGAGGCCAGCCTGACCAACATGGTGAAAACCTGTCTCTACTAAAAATACAAAAAATTAGGAAGGTGTGGTGGTGCATGCCTGTTGTCCCAGCTCCTATGGAGGCTGAGGCAAGAGAATCACTTGAACCTGGGAGATGGAGGTTGCAGTGAGCTGAGATCACACCACTGCACTCCAGCCTGGGCAGAGCATTGTCTCAAAAAAAAAAAAAAAGGGTTGAAGCCCACCCACAACATGGTTTAGAAGAAAAAGAATGAACTGAGTATAAAACAATAATAATAACAAAGTTAAATACATCCCTTCCTTTTCTTCTTTTTCTGATACCTTCTCTTTCTTTCCTGAGCCATTTGATCCTGAGGCCATCAGTGAGTGGGGTGAGGTAGGAGTCCACAGTGAGGGGCTCTCAGTGGCTGGGAACAGTGTCTTCAAGCCCCAGTGGGGTAAGGAGGGTGTCTGCATGGAAGGATAGCCCCACGCCTAGTGTCAGAGTATGCATATGGTGAGCAGGACACCCAAATGGGAAAGAGGATGGTGGTAGAGACAGAAGACCGATTACAAATGAGGATGGATCAACTAAGCTGTGAAAGCAAATCTCCAGACCCCAATTCACTATGCCAAAAGGAAAAAATTAAACTGAAAGCTGAGTCATGCAAGAAGCCACCTTTCCTTTTGTTCCTAAGCACACAGCTACAGATGAAAGGTTAAATATCTCCACATGTAGCTGCTCTATTTTCACCTTAAGTAAAGTGCAGATTTACTGAGCACAAGATGAACACAGAATTGACTGTTCCCCTACCTGCTCCTTTTCTCGTGCAACAGATAGACTCCATAATGTGACCATATCCTTCCTCTGGCTCCTCCAACCGCTTTTCCTCTTTAAGTATCTGAAGCCCTCAGAATCACCTTTGGAAAAAGGCAGGACCACAGGTTGTTCCTGTGGATTCATGTTTCTTTTTCCAGGGCATGCCCTTGACCTTGGCAAAATAAACCTCTAAGTTGATTGAGACCTGCCTCAGACACTTTTTGGTTTACAAAGCAAATACGTTAAGGGTAGTGGATGCCACTGTCAGGAAAGGGAGTTAAAAATGGGAAAGAGAGAAAACAAAGCTGGTGATGGTTGGATTGGAATTGTAGACATCAATGTGGACTCACAGTTTTCCATATATATAGATTTATGAAGAAAAATAAACATACATGTGTATATATGTGGATAGAGAGATTGCTAAACAGTATTTCATGGTATGAATATATAATACCACAATTGTTTATCCATCCTGTTGATAGGCATTTACTTTATTTCCAGTTTGGGGGCTACTATGAATAACGCTTCTATGAACACCTTTACATAATTCTTTTTGGATACATATTTTCATTTGTCTTAGGTAAATACCCAACAAGTGAAATGATTGGGTCATAGGGTAGGTCTATGTTTAACTGCATAAGAATTCTTCAAGTGGTTTTCTGAGTGGGTTGTACCATTTTCACACAGGAATGAAAGAGAGATTTGGTGGTTTGACATCCTCACCAACATTTGGAGCTTTCAATGTTGCCACTTGAGTAGGATTAAAAAGATATTGCATTATGATTTTAATATGTATTTTCCCAATGACTAATAATATATATATATATATATTTTTTTTTTTTTTTGACACGGAGTCTCTTGTCGCCCAGGCTGGAGTGCAATGGCACAGTATAGGCTCACTGCAACCTCCACTTCCCAGGTTCAAGCGATTCTCCTGCCTCAGCCTCCCAAGTAGCTGGGATTACAGGCATGTGCCACCATGCCCAGCTAATATTTCTATTTTTAGTAGAGATAGGGTTTCACCATGTTGGCCAGCCTGGTCTCAAACTCCTGACCTCAGATGATCTGCCCACCTCGGCTTCCCAAAGTGCTGGGATTATAGGCGTGAGCCACCCTATGTGCCCGGCCCATGATTAATAATAATGAGCACATTTTCATGTGCTTATTTGCTGTTCATATGTCTTCTTCCATGAATTTTCTGCTCAAATCTTTTGCCCATCTCTTTAAAATTGGGCTGTTTGTCTTTTTGTTATTGACTTGTGAGTTTCTTGTATATTCTGGATACAAGTCCTTTGTCACTTACATGCATTGTGAATATTTTTCCTACTCTGTAGCTTGCCTACTTATTTTCTTAATGGTTTCTTTTAATGAGCAGATTTTAATTTTGATGAAATCTAATTTCTCTTTTTTTTCTCGTGACTATTTATTTTATAAAAATTTTCTACCCAAGAAAATTTTGCCTTACTTCAGGAAGATTTTTTTTTTTAATGTTTTCTCTTGAAACTTTGGAATTTTAGCTTTGACACATAGGTCTTTGTTTCATCATGAATTATATTTTTATGTGGTATGAATAGTGATTGTAATTTTATCCTGTTTAATTTATCCAATTATTCCAGAACCATTTGTTGAAAAAAAAATTTCTTTCCCCACAGGAAATCCTTGATGCCTCTGTCAAAAGTCAATAAACCACATATGTACTGGTCCATTTGTGGACTCTTGGTTCTGTTCAAGTGATCTATTTGTGTACCCTTACCTGAAGAACTCCCTACTGTGATCATAGTAGTGCTATGGTAAGTATCAGCATCAAATATTTAGAAAGCTCACTTAGGGTGAGCTTTGAGGTTTTCCCCTAACTAGATCATTTTGGCTATTCTAAGCCCTTTGTATTTCCATTTAATTTGTAAGAGCAACCTATCAATTTATACAAACATCTGTTAGGATTATAGTTGAAATGATATTGAAACTTTAGGTCACTTTAAGTAAACTTGACATATAACGGTATTGAATCTTTCAATCGATGGCATATATCTTTCCATTTTGCAGGTCTTCTTTAATTTCTCTCAAAAATCTTTTGTTGGGGTAGGGGCAATGGCTCATATCTGTAATCCCAGTACTTAAGCAGGCTGAGATAGGAGAATCACTTTAACCCAGGAGTTTAAGACCAGCCTGAGCAACATAGCAAGACATCATCTCTATAAATTTTTTTTTTAATTCGCTGGACATGGTGCTGCATGCCTGTAGTCCCAGCTACTCGGAGGCTGAAGTGTGAGGATCACTTGAGTCCAGGAATTTGAGGCTGTAGCGAGCTATGATTGTGCCACTGCACTCCAGCCTAGGCAACAAGGCAAGGCCCCATCTCTAATCAAAACAAAACAAAAATCTTTTGTAGTTTTTAATGTAAAAGTATTATACATCTTTTATTAATTACTGTTTTTGAAACTTATTTTCCAATTATTTGTTGCTAATTATATAGAAATGTAATTTATTTTTGGCTATTAGCCCTCTATCCTTAGGATTATCTATATAATCTTGTCATCTGCAAATAAAGACAATGTATTACTTTATTTCTAATCTTTAATTCTTTTTTTCTTTTGTTTCATTGCTCTGGCTAAGACCTCTAATTATAAGTTGAATAGAAGTGCTAGAAGTGAACAACTCTTCCTTTTTTTCTGATTTTAGGAGAAAATATTCAATATTTTACCATTGTATATGTTAGCTGTACATTTTTCATAGATGTACTTTATTAAATTGAGGAAATTCCCTTCTATTCCTAGGTTTTAAGAGTTTGTAACCATAAATAGATGTCAAATTTTATCATATGCTTTTTCGTTTCTACTGGGATTATTATACAGTTTTTCTCTTTTGTTCCATTAATATTGTGAATTACCTTGATAGATTTTCAAATGCTAAACCAACTTTACATTCCTGAGGTAAACCTTACTTGGTCATGATGTATTATCATTTTTATGGATTTCTGAATTCTATTTGCTAATATTTTGTTAAGGATTTCTGTGTCTATGTTCACAAGTATATTTGTCTGTAATTTTCATTTCTTCAAGTGTCTTGTCAGGTCTTGATTTGAGGGTTATACTGACTTTATAAAATGAATATTTCCCTTCTTCTCTCTTTCTGAGTTCATGCAAGATTTGTGTTTTTTCCCTTAAATTTTTGATAGAATTCACAAGTGAAATCATAGAGCCTTGGAGTGTTCTTTGTGGAATATTTTTGATAGCAATTCAACTTCTTTATGAAATATGGGTTATTGGGATTATCTATTTCTTCCTGTGTTAATTTTGATAAGTTGTATTTTTCATGGAATTTGTTCATTTCACATAAATTATCAACTTCATTGCCATAAAGTTGTTCATAGCATTTCTGAATTATCATTATAACCTGTAAGATTGATAATGATATCCTCTCTTTCATTCCTATATTATTAAGGTGTATTTTCGCTCTTTTTAAATTGATCAGTCTTGTTAGAGGTTTACCAATTTTATGAATCTTTTCAAAGAATCAATTTTTGACTGTATTAAAAATTCCTGCACCTTTTTTTCCAATATACTGACTTCTGCTTTTATGCTTATTATTTCTTTCTGTGGGTTTACTTTCCTTTTTGTTCTACACTTAAAAATGGAAATTTGGATAACTAATTTTCAACCTTTCTTCTTTTTCAATACTACCAAATTAAAGCTATTGATTTCCCTCTAAGCACTTCTCTACCTACACCCCACAAATTTTGAAATATATTGATTTTTCATTATCATTCAATCTGAATATTTCCTAATTCCTCTTAAAATTTCTTCTCTGATCCATGGTTATTTATAAATGTGTTATTTAATTTCTAAATATGTAGGATTATCTAAGTAGTTTAATATATGGTCTAATTTCATTGTGGTTAGAGAACATACTCTAAGATTTCAGTATTTTGAAATTTATTGATATAAAACAAATATATAACTTACCTTATAGAAAGTAGAAAGTGGCCATCGGAGAGTTGTAAATAAAATGCCATGGGCGTTAGAGGAGGGAGATGTAAATTCCAACAGTAGTAAACAATGGAAGACTTATGGAAAACTTACGGTATTTGAGTTGGGTTTTGAAAGATAGAATTGGGAAATAAGGAGATACAGGGACAGCAGGCAGGAAAAGCTAAAATTAGACTCAACTTTCTTTAAAAGGAGTAACTATGATTATCTTTTATGAAACTCAAGGCCTCAGAGCACCACTGGCAAAGTGACTGCAGATCCATGGCCCCAGTATTCTTCTCTCAGTTGCCTCTAAATAACTGTTTTCAAATAACCACTTAGACATTTTAAACTCTGAATCTGGCCACCTCCTGTTTTAGAAACTGAAGCAGTACCATGTACTTTAAACTCACAATGATAAGGGCCAGATTTCATAACTTGAAAAGCAATTTTCTTTTTATTTTTAGGATATGAACCATTCTACAATTTCTTTTTCTGCCCACAGATCTGGGAGCATGATGAGTATGATACTGAGACATTTGTGTTCCTAGTCACAGCCTTTCCCTTTGGGGAAGTTTAGACTTCCCAATGATATTATTGGAGAAAAGCTTCACTTATCTCTATTGTCACATGGCAAGAGTCACTCTTAGCAGTGTCATGGGTAGAAGGCAAGTGCTTCCTTGGGACCTGTGTCACCTGAAAAAAGCTCCTCGTCGGAGCCCTCTGAGGGAGTGATACAAATAAGTTTGGGCCTGAGATCATTATCCTTCAGCTAAATACATGTAGACCACAGTTCAGATCTGCATACACCCAGGTCTGTGCGAGTTGAATCTAATTGTAGTTTCTCCTGTCTGCTGTCCGTCTGTCTCCGTATTTCCCAATTCCCAAACACATGTAGGCCACAGTTCAGATCTGCAGCATCTTTAGGGGCCCACCATGCCAGAGCTCCAGGGCAGGGCTGGTATTTTCTTCCCCACTTCGTATGCCTCACACCCCAGAGTGGCATTTGTGGAAGTTCATCAAATGGATAGGCAGGGCCAGCCTGAGCTTTTCTCTTCCCTGAGCTCTGGCCCACAGCAGGAGTGGCCTTTACCCTGAACTTCTCTCTGAGAGGTAAGACTGTTGCCCTTATCTTTGATGATTCCTAGGGGTTGAGTTCCCAGTGTGGAAAGGTTGATTTGTAATGTTTTCTCAGATGTACTCTGACATGCTAACACCCACACTGCTGCTTAAACTCAATAGTCCTGCCAGCCCTGCCAGATGTCATGGTATTTTGTTGCCATAGATGCCTCTGGAGGAAAGGGGTAAAGGGCTGACCTGGAATAAACATGAGCCCTTGATAGCCATGTCTCAAAAGACTGAGAAGCCACACCAAGTAAAGTGTGGCTATTAAGACCTCTAGTTACAGATAGAATCATTCAACGTAATTCCTGGCAAGAAAGGGGTAATCCAAAATCAGGCTAAGGTCAGTCTTCTGTGAGTCTAGTGAAGCCTATGTGAAGAGTTCATCCTGATGCCTCATTTGGCCTTGCTGAGGTCAGTGTCCTTAAGCCAGAAGCTATATGGGGCACACTAGTATATATACAGGGCACACTAGCATGCCCGCCCATGTGAGACACATTTTAGCCAAGTGTTTATAGTGAAACCTGGCCAAAGGACTCCACCTCCAGTGAGCAGCCCCTCCCTGGCTTTTGCAACTCTGAGTCTGGAAGGGTTCCCTATCCAGGATAGTGATGAAGACGAAACTCCCTAGAATGTCTCTCTTCAGAGGCAGTATGATGAGTTAATGTAGGAGACACAGACAAGGGATAAGAGCAGAAAGTGCCTGTGATGGCATCTGGTTGTGAGGCTTTCAAGGCTGGATGGCCTCAACAAAGCCTGCCAGGCCAGTTCTTAACACTGGACATCTAGTTCCCTCCCCCTCCAAGTGAGGAGGGCAGAAAATATAAGAAGACTATGGGCTAGAAGCCCTCCAAGGCTAATTGGGCTGGATGAGTTTGAGAGAGTTTAGTGACAAACACATCAGACTCAAGTCCAGTGCCTTCCTCCTGATTGTTGCTTTAGGTTGACCACCCTCATATCAAGTTCATAACTTTTCCTCCTTCTCCTCCCTACTTTCCTCTCTCTCATAGTAGAAGGGGCCAATATTTGGAGAAGTACAAGATTAGGAGGCATTGGGGCTGAGACTAGGAACTAAAAAAAGGTCTAAGTGAAAAAACTAAATGACTGATCAGGCCTTACAGCATATGTTTGTTAAGAGAGAGGTGGAGGGAAAGCTGATAACTGGAAAGGCCAAGAGAAGTCCTGTGAATGCCTCCTGCAGATTCTGATAGCGCATTTATAAGCCAAGCCAAATGCCACAGAGAGACATAAACATAATGGGTTCCATGGACTTGGGTAAAGTGGATGTCATACTTGTTTGAGATGTTTCCAGTATCTTCCCAGACTGCGCCCAGAGCACTATTATAACAACCTCACCGAAACAGGAGTGCCCTGGAGTGCTCCACCCTCCACTCTGGGGGTTAGGCTTTGTGCTTTAGCATACATTCCCAGCACTTATTAGAACTTCCTCCTGTGTACGAGATACTTGGGCTCCAACATAACTGGTTTACATTTAAGTGCCCAAATGTGATTATATAACTTTGATTCAATTAACTGGTCTGACTTGATTCGAGCCTTGCTCAGGAATGAGCCAAGTAGTCATCTAAATAATAATTAAAACAAGACAAACCAGCCTTGCTGGACTCCAGTGTTGGGAACTGAAGGAACTTCCGAGTCATAGACGGAGTTGATGGATCCAGAAGCCCAACTCCCAACACTATACTCACTTGCCTTTGAGGCTCAGTGCTGTGGTCTGGGGCTCCCCAGCCGTGGCCAGCAGGGACTCTCAATTGCTCCCTCTTTCCAACTTAGCAATGATGAAAGGGAGTGTAGGAGCTGAAAGCAGAGCTACAATTTTGCTTCAACACAAAGAGTTGAAGGCTCATCTGATCCAACCTCCCACCCAGTTTAGGAACCCCTCGCTGTTGTCATACCTCTGCCTGGCCTGGGTTAAGAACCGGAAGCCCACTACCCCCACCAGTCTT
This sequence comes from Plecturocebus donacophilus, assembly GCA_004027715.1. NCBI lineage: Eukaryota > Metazoa > Chordata > Mammalia > Primates > Pitheciidae > Plecturocebus > Plecturocebus donacophilus. The sequence continues at coordinate 13,799 of PVKP010036753.1, read as the reverse complement.
AGATGGTTCCAGCTATGGTCAACTTTCCCTTGTTTTGATCTCAAATCCACTTTCCTGTAACTTCCATTCAAAAGTCCTTTTATCTTTAGGCCTCCCATATCATCTCTCAACTTCCTCAACTCACTCAAAATAAATTCTGGAATCCAGAAATCTTACTCTGCCACACTATGTTGATCAGCGGCTTAGACTCTTATGAAACTCAGTCATAAGTTGACTCTGCCCTGACTTTTGAACATCACAGCTTTAGATCTGAGAGGGGTCAGAGAAACTAAGGAACCTAGTACTTTGTTGTATGAAATCATTTTGAAGACTAGAACAAAATCAGAGAGGAAAATGAAATAAATATTTTAAATCAGAGCTTTTGCCAACATAGTGGCATATGTTGATGGAAGAATCTGAATGTTTTCTGAATAAGTTTTGATATCAAACAGACAGTGCCATTTATGATTAGTTTATAATGATACTGTGTGACTTTCATAATATTATACATGGATTACAGTGAGGGCCAGTGTGGGGAAGGGGAAGCCAGATACTCAGTATCTTGGTTAGATGTTCTATATCCAGGAATAGAATTAGTTCCAGTTACACAACGTTATGGCACCTGCGATTCTGTACTATAGGCAGCTGTGTACCTGCTTGTCTCTGCCAGAGACTTTGGGGTCCTTGGAGGCAGGAAGCATATCTTCTCCATCACTGTGCCCTCAGGAGTGGCACAGGATAGGCTCTCTGCAAGTGTTTGTTGGATAAAATGATTAATAAAAGATGTTCATTCCCTGGCTGGGTTACCAGTTCCGAGGAGTTCATCAGTGGTGTACTCTGACTTCAGCCTTGCACTGTGTGTCTCAGCACACCTACATTCATAGGTGAACACATCCAGACAGCAAACCTCAGATGTAGAGATCAGGAAGTGACTTATGTGACAGGAGAATTACTTACTTTAAAAAAGGATTTGCCACACAGCCATCCTAAACAATGAGTTCCCCTCCAACATTTAAAATGATCCAATTTCTAAAACTTTGGGGCCAGGTACAGTGGCTCATACTTAAAATCCCAGCACTTTGAGAGGTGGAGGCAGGTGGATCACTTGAGGCCAGGAGCTCGAGACCAGACTGGACAACATGGCAAAATCCCGTCTCTACTAAAAATACAAAATAATTAACTGGGCCTGGTGGCACATGCCTGTAATCCCAGGTACTCAGAGGACTCAAGCAGGAAAATCACATGAACCCAGGAGGCGGAAGGTGCAGTGAACCAAGATTGCGCCATTGCACTCCAGCCTGGGTGACAGAGCAAGATTCTCCATCTCTAAAAAATAAAAAATAAAAAACTGGTCAGCAATTGATGCACATATCATAGGGGAATGACACCCCTCTGCTACTGGAGACACGATGGGTCCATGGTGAACGGTATGTTTGGGTCCAGCCCTGCCAAACTCCGACATCGACCTTGACATCACTTTGATCTTTTCCACAGTTCTACTGCCATTTGCCATCAAATCCAGGGACCTGGGGAAAAGTCAGAAGAAAGAACTTTCAGCATTTGAGAGAAGTTCCTTTTCACATCTCTGGTATCAGGTCAGGCAAAGCCTAGTGAATGTGGCACATAAGGCCCAGGCCCCCTGTCCTTGGAAGCATGTATACTGCAATACTGTATATCCCCATGGTCCCTAGGGTCAAGGATAGGAGGTCCACGTTTAAGTGTTGTTATTTAATTGTAACAGCCTGTGCAGTATTTTTCAGATAATGGAGCTAAAGCTTAGAGAGATTAATGTCACCCAAAGTCACACAGACTTGACGGTTGGGCTTTAAACTCAGGCCTGTTCATGTCCACACGGGGAGAACCAGAACTCCCAATGCCTTTCCCAGACAGAGCGTGTCTGGCCCACAGCATGAGAGAAGGGGCACTGCCACCTTTGGCTTCTTGGGCAAGGCAACTGTTCTGTTCAGGTTTTGATTTCTTATCACATGCAGAGAATTCCTCTGCGTTCTGCATCTATTTGTAAATTACTTAGAAAAACCTGGCTGGGAGTCCATTCTGCTGTCAGTGCAATGGGAAGCAGGAAGCCCGCAAGTGAGTAGGGTGCCAGAGACTTCCTCTCGTGGGGGCTGGACTGGGTCCTGACGCCACTCCGCTATCACTTCCCCTGCCTTCTTTCCCGGTCTCCCCATGCCTTCTTCTGCACTCTCAGTCCACAGGATCAGGGAGACACCACAGCAGTCCTGGCATCCCCAGACTTCAATTCTGTCTTGGCAAGTGTCAGAGACCCTGGCTTCCAGATACCCAACTTGGGGCTTGGTTTAGTCAATGAGCCAAAAAAAGGAGAGAAAGTCTATCAGGAGTCCTTCATAATCTCCAGACTAAAGGAGAATGTCATAGTAGGAGAATAAATGTCCTCAGGTGGTCTCTCTTCAGGCCTTTGCCTAGAGTGAGCTGTTTATGTTGCATCAGGAATGGCCTCCGGATGGCTAGGGTGGTCCTATCCTCTGAGAATGAAAGGGCTAGAATAAAATGGGCAAATTAGTTTGCTTCCCGTTTTTCGCCCCAGCCAGAGGAAGCCTGGTAAAAGATGGCTGTAATCCGATTAGCCCCCAGTTGATAATCTCTTTGCCTCATCTGCAGAATCCTAGCCCTTCCCCCTTGCCCCACCCACCCCTTCTTGTCAGTCTCTTCCCCACCCCATCTCCACCCACGCTTTGCCCTCACTGCACCTCCTCTTCATCCGCAAACACCCCATGCACTTTGACACTGTTGAGACTTTGTTGTTCCTTCTACCTGAAGCAGCCCTCCCTCAATCCTCTCTTCACCATCTACACCCAGCTTGGTTGTCACCTGCTTGCTGTAGCTTGCCACATGTCAGGCAAAATTAATTGCCCCTCATGCAAATTGCCATAGCACTTTGAATGCATGTCTTTCACTCTTCACATCATATGAGAGCTATTTGTTCATATGTCTGTCTCACTGGTTGGACAATGCACTCTTTGGAGGGGAGTGATTATTTCATATTTCTGTATATCTCCAGGCCCTAGAACATAGGATGGGCTCCGTGAATGTTGTTGGAAAGGGGCTGCTGAAGTGGAAGATATTCTTTGTTCTTCAAGGGGGTCCTGGGCAGCTCCCAGGGGTCAAGTACAGAAGACAGGCTCCTAAGTGACAGGACCTCTTCTCCCTCCCTTACCAAATTGTCTAGTAAGGCACAGCTTGGGTCCACCAGCTCTGGTGCAAAAGGTCATTCACCAGTCAGAGTTAGGTTTGGGAGCTCAAAGTCTTTTTTGAAGGACATCAAGGTTATTTTTTAAACCTATGATGATGGTTCCCCACAAGAGGGGTGGAGACAGAGAGATGAGGTTGACAATTTTGAGCTGGATAAAGCCCACATTAGAGGCTTAATCTCTCTGAGGTACAGTATCCTCATCTATGTAAATGGGGAAATACTACATACCTCATGTTGCTGTGGAGATTAAGAATTACTCTTTATTAAATTCATTATAGAGCTACAGGCTCTACAAATATCACCCAGTGAGAAAGTGACAAAGACAGAATCAGAAGTTGTACCACAATACAATATGACAAGGACATTAGAAACTGCGAACATCTACAAAATTGTTAGCCATAGCTGTTTCTTTTTCTTCCTTTTTTTTCTTTGGATGGAGTCTCACTCTGTCGCCCAGGCTGGAGTGCAATGGCACAATCTCGGCTCAGCACAACCTCTACTTCCTGGGTTCAAGGGATTCTCCTGCCTTAGCCTCCCGAGTAGCTGGGATTACAGGCATGTACCAACATGCCTGGCTAATTATTGTTATTTTTTTTTTGTATTTTTAGTAGAAATAGGGTTTTGTCATGTGGGCCAGGCTGGTCTTGAACTCCTGACCTCAAGTGATCCACCTGCCGCTGCTTCTCAAAGTGCTGGGATTACAGAGCTATAACTATTTCTTGAAAGCATATTTAGATTTTAAAATCTTTGTCCTATTGGGAACTGAAACTAGAAAAAGAAAGACATTTTTTTCTGGGCCACTGTGAGTAGATGTTGCAGGAAATGCAATGGCAAGGAGTGGTAGGGACAGCTAGTCGTCCACCAACAAATTGTGCCTCACTTTTCATAGGCTTAATAGTTTCTGAGAAGTGGCAGCAGAGCCAGGGATTGCACTTCCCGGCTCTCCTTGCATGTAGGTGGGGCTGTGTCATACATTCTCCTGTGGAATGTGATCAGAAGAGACAGGTGTCACTTGCAGGTCAAGATAGTTAAGAAGAGGTATGAATTGCCAAAAGATAGAAGCAACTCGGGTGTCCATCATGGATGAATGGATTAACAAAATGTGGTGTATATTGCAATGGAAGGAAATTCTGACACCTGCTAAAATATGGATAAACCTTGAAGACATTATACTAAATGAAATAAGCCAGTCACCTGCTAAAACATGGATAAAGCTTGAAGACATTACACTAAATGAAATAAGCTAGTCACAAAAGGACAAATACTATATAATTCCACTTAAATGAGGTATCTAGAATAGTCAAATTCATAGAAACAGAGCAGAATGGTGGGTTTCCAGGAGCTGAGGAAAGGAGGGAAATGGGGATTTTGTGTTGCTTAATGAGGACTGAGTTTCAGTTTGGAAAGATGAAAGAGTTCTGAGATAGTTGGTGGTAGTAGCTGTAAAACAATGTCAGTGTACTTAATGCCACTGAACTGCACACTTAAAATGGTTAAAAGGGTACATTTTTGTGCTATGTATATTTTATAATAGTTGAAAAAGAAAGAAGAATGAAGAAAAAGGAGGAGAAGGAGGAGGAGGAGAAGCAGCTGTAGGAGAAGCAGCTGTGACTTCTTCATATCTGCCAGTTAGAGGCAGAGAGCTTTTAGGTCATAGGATGAAAGAACCACACAAGGAAAACAGCTTATGCCCTTGAATCCGCATGACAAAAGGCCCTTACTGACTAGGAATCTGACATCGGACTCTTATTTGAGTGATAAATAGACTTCCAATGTGTTAAGTCATTGAAATTGGGGTTCAATCTTTTGCAGTAGCTCACAGAACCCGAACACAACCTGCAGCTGATATTCGATGTGGCAGAATGATTAACGGTGCATCAGGGTCCCCTGTGAGAGAAATGGGGAGTAGTTTCAGAAATGGGCATGGTTTGAGATAGAGAAGACATTTATGCTGAGGGCCCACCTTCAAGTTCAGCCATTCTCAAAAACTAAGTTACAACCCCTTGTCTGCAAGGTGGCTTCCAAGGACTTTGTTTCTAAGGAAACTCAGAGAAGCTTATCTCCTTGAAAAACATGTCACCCATTCAGAACTGGATGTGGGATTGGGGTGTGGAAGGCAGGGGAAGAAGGAGACTGTGGTCCTCAGTCTGTGAGGAGTAGGCATGAGACCAGTCCCTATGTGCTCTCCTAGGCAGATCACGTCCTGGGTAAGTGGCTCTGCAGTTCCATTTGAGTGGCAGCCCCTTAGCTGAGCATGGCATTGAAAGAAGCAGGGATTGTCATGTCTTGTGCTGAAAGAACAATTGTCAGTAGGATATATACCATGGGTGCTGGCTGTGACCAGAGCCAGCCAAAAACTCCACTATCAGCAGCAAAGAAAGTCCCAGCATCAGGAGTGTAGAGGAGATGGGGGTGACCAGGACAAACTCTGGGGCTCAAATGGGACTGTGGAATTTCAACTGCAGCCACAGTGTGTGAAAGGCCTTTTCTGGCTGTCAGGTTCCAGCCCCTCTGGCTCTGGCAGCAGTCTAGGACCCCTAGGCATAGCAGGGGCTGAGGAGCCTACAGCCTCCAGGCATGCATCTGAGGTGGCTGTGGTGGCCCAGGAGACTAGGACTGGCCCTTGGTTTCCTGATAAGCATCCTGGTAACCTGGACTTCTTGGGCTTATCATAGGAAAATGACCCTAGGAAAGAGAGAAGGCCATTCTTGCCAGAGGAGAGATGAGGCTAGAGCCAAACACACAGAACACATAGAAGAGATTCAGCCTCACTTCATTCTTCAGTTTTGCAAAGAATTTACTATTTTAATGAATTAGGGCAATTCAAGTTCACCTTGTAATAACAATACTTTTACTATGACGTATTCTTTCTTTATTCTGAAGCTAGAGAGGAAGAGGTGAAGTTAGGGTTTGGGAGCTGGGAATTGAACACAAATATGACAGTTGTTTCAAAATCTGGCAATGCCCATAGGGGTGAATCATGTAGGTAAAGGTCATATGAGTTGCATTAAAATACAAGTTGAAAAGGATTGGTTTTTTAGGTTTTTATCAGGGATTTAATGTTTATTAAATGTATGAATGCTTCGCTGTCCCTTATTATAGTATAAGATCTCCAGAATTCTCCCACAGTGGCCATCAACACTGCTGTTGGTTCTTACCTCTCTTTAGCTTGCCCCTGGCATTCACCCAGTGATATGACACCAGGTTCTGAGGCCTCCAGAGATGACAGACAGCAGAACATTCACAGAAAAGGTAAAATGCAGACCCTGCCTCTCTTTGCATCCCATCTCTTGGAGTTTCCTGGAGTCAGTCCTCTATCTTCCTACAAGGTGGTGCCTATTTCTTTCTCTCACTCTGGGTTAATATTTGTGTTTTCCTTCACCAAGGCCCCAAGGAGAGGCATAGCACCCTCCCCAGGGTCTAAGCCCTATTTGCAGAAAGCTGTTTTCACTTCCCCGACATTTTTCACATTCTCTTATGCAACGTCAGCCTGGGCCTTGTACAAATACTAGTCGATAAACATCTGATGCCAGTTTTTGAAATGGTCCAAGGCTGCCTGGGTCCTGCTACCACTTCCTGGGGTTGGTCTCAGAGCTAGGGCTGAGCAACAGCCCCTCCTGCCTACCTGACCTGGGCAGGGCCCTGCTAGGAAGGGAGGTCTGGCCCTAGCCATTGAAGACTGACTCAGGTTGGCCAAGCCAGAATTCCAGCTCCCACAGCATGAGGAGTCCTCTCCTCTCCCCTCTGCTCTCCTGCCAGGATGACACACCCCTGTCTCCCCTGGTTGGCGCTCACCTGCGTGGGAAGTACTTACTGGGTTGCAGGAATATTTTCCCATTTTCTTCAGCACCAGTGGCTGTGGTGACTTGAGGTCATCGAGAAGCCTGCTGGCTCAATCTCCTCTGTCCTTCTTGCCCTCTTGCTGCTCTGGGAAGGGCCGAGCTATTCCTGACACCTGGAGTTAGACAACAGCATGAGAAATCCCTGCAGGGCTGAGTATAAGCAAGCTGGGCTCATGGTGCATGAAACACAAGCTCATGAACCCTGACCTCAGGCCTATGTCCCTGGAAAGGCCACCCCTGCCCCCAGGATGTCTCCAGATTCTCCAGTCAGGGGTGGGGAGGCTTATGTTCTCACCTCTGGCTCCTAGTTTCTGCTTCCACTGGGTTCTTTCTGTTTGAGTCATCTTGCCTTTCTGTGTACACTGTTCTGAATCTGCACTCAGATGTGGAACTCGGACCCTTGCCTTGATTCCCACAGAAATCAAACCAAACACCCATCTAAGACTTTTGCAGACTCTGTCAAGGGCTGCTCAGCCGAGAGGATTTATACTGCAGCAGAGCAAACAATGTCAAGTGGGGGTTTTGATCTTTAATGATCCTCTTTGAAGCCACTCCCAGCTCCAGAGATTTCCCAGGGATCAGACTATCCCACGTTGCTAACGAAGCTCATGTTTCTCCACAGTGTGGTTCATGAACGGCCTATACTGGAACCACTACTGGGGGAGTCGGGGGTCTGCTGTGTGTGTGTGTGTGTGTGTGTGTGTGAGAGAGAGAGAGAGAGAGAGAGAGAGAATGAGAGAGAGAGAGAGAGAGATGGTGGGTTGTATTTGTTGGCTTGTTTCTACTTTGTTTTGTTTTATTAGGAGACTTGACTGTAAGTGAAACTTTACGTCTGGAGATAGGTGTCCTGCTCTTTGCAGTGCCCACTCACCACAGTAACCTCTTAGACCCCATCCACAAAATCCAAAGAGTTGAAAAGAACACCAGTACTGTCCAGCTCAGGAGTCTTCAAGCATTTTTCTCACATTGCATGTCCCCTAAAATAATGCTGAAACATCATATACCCCCCTTGACAGTTCTTTTTCCTCTTCTGCTCTGAAGGGATTCCTTAAAATTTTTGTGTTGGTATTTTTACTGTAAATTTGAAATATGCTAACATTTTAACAGGTAAACATTTTGGAATAACTAAAAGTCACTACTTAAATGTATCAAAATAGAATTGGAATGTTTTAGCAATTTAATATCCTCCATTTAAAAAAAATCATGAACAAGCTCTTCTTTAACAGCCAGAAATTTTACATTATTCCTTTTTTCTCCTTGAGTTTGTATTTCCACTCCTGTTTCCCTAAGGAACTTTATCCTGATATCATATAGATTTATGATTAAAGGCTTTTATTACTTGCCTTATCATTTCTCTTAAAATGTATGCAAATTCAATTTTTTTCCTTTTCTATGACCATAAAGCTCTAAGGCGATGTTGTTCAAAACTGATATTATTGGACACTCAATAGTTTCTCCTTCACCTTTGCTAAAATAATTGGATGTTAGATGTGTAAAAAGGATTAATAATCTAATTATTAGCATAACTTACTTTTTCAGCTCAAATCAATGCTTTAATATTATCTCTTGGGACCCTCCACCAGCAATGCATGAGGGTTCCCACAGCAGCAAAGATGATCCACCCTTCTCTGGGAGGCCTGTGTAGAAGGTGGCTTTAAAAAACATTCACTTTCCGCATTTCCTCCTCCCTAATATGGGTTTTCCATTTGGGCTTCCATGGTATCGCAGATTCATAACCTACTTCCTGAGACGTGAGGGTTCCTTTGGATCTGGGAGTGCCAAGGTGAGAGAGGCTCTGAAGTCAAAGCAGCTGTGAAATGCCACAAGGCCACTGGGGACAGCTGTGAGCTGGGCTTCTGGAAAGGAGAATGAATTATTGCAGACGGATAGTCTGTGTATCCACTTGGGTCTCATGTGGAAAATGTATAATGACTTGCCTCTCGTCAATAAGGCCCCTTGCATTACCAACTCTGATTTTGGGCTCTCAATGCAATAGAAATTCACATGAGGCCGAAAGAGATTTTCCAAACAAAGTTTCATTGGAGCTTATGCCTGAACCTAAGAGAGGCAGAATGAGAGTGAGAGAGAGTGACAGCAAGAGTGAGAGCGAGAGAGAGAGAGAGAATTCCCCTACTCCCCAAAAAGAACCCTGCTTTTTAATTTTTCTTATTAGGCAAAGTGCAGGTTTACAGGCTGGACTGGGCAATGCACCTGAGGGTAGGGGATGCGGGTCAGCATATCTGATTGCCAGGCGACGCTTATCTTGAGTAATGGACCACCTGACGCTCTGGTCGGTGGCAACAAGGTGGTAACTTAATTGTCAGCATTCCTTCTGGAAGTGGGACCCTGCACAACCTTGTTATCTTCAAAGGCCAGTGCCTGAAATGTGTAGAGTGAAAGGCATGGTTATGCACTATGGTATCAGTGAGTAGGCGTGTGGGTTTGTGATCACTTGCGGTTGCTCTAGCCGGGGTGAGCTGAAGCCGAGCCACATCTCCACTGTCTCATTTCGTCCTCCTGTAGAGCTCTCCTTCCCCGAGTTCTCCTGCCCGACCAGCGGAGCAGACTTCCTGCACATTGAGGTCCTTTGCACCCTCTAGCCTGCAAAGCACAGAGGAGGCCCTTGGACGCCTGCCTCTAATGTGGGCTGAGAAGCAGCTTAGCAGGAGAAAAAGTGAGCTTCCCGGCCCTATCCCAGGAGAGAGTCTAGAAGGCTTGCCCCTGCCTCAGAAACACAAACGATAGAGATGACTTTTCCATCTCATTATTCCAAAGAATTCTCCGGCAGTGACCGTGAATAGCTCATAATTCTCCTTCTTCAAAAACAAACACACACACACCTGGGAATAATTGTGCCCACAGGAAGTAGGCCGGCCGGAGCGCACACGGCCGGAAGAGCCCTCCACGTCTACTTCAGAGCAAGGTTTTTACCAGGGAAGATGTTGTTAGGTTGTGTCTACTCCCTCCAGTGTCCTCTTGCCTCCTTCCTCCCACAAATCCCCCACCACATGTTGGCAGGAACTTGCTGCTGCTTGGCCAGCCGGGAGGCCTGCCAGAGCCTTCCCATTTTCCAGAGAGCGTCTCTTCTGTTTCTAAACAGAGTTGTTTAAAACCGGATGCTACACAGAGCCAAGCTCCTCACCCTTCAAACCCCCTCCCTGACCCCTGACCCTGGGAAGCAGGCCCTTCCTCCCTTTATTGTTCTTCACTCTGGGCTGTCCCTGTAACCAAAGCCAATGAGTTGGGAGCAGTGGCTGGCACAGGCTTCAGGCCAAGGGGGAAAGCTGCCAGAGGAAATTTCACAGGGTAAAGAGGATCCCAGAAGAGTCATGTTGTCCCTCAGCCCCTCCCATTTCCCTCTCCCCTTGCCTTGCTGTCCTGGAGGGAAGAAGAATGAGATCAGCTCATTAAGGAAATCCCTCACTTGAGCAGGGCCAGACTTAAGCCACCACAGAACACAGGGAGAGATTTCTAGTTGGAAAAACAACCAAAGGAATGTCTGTGCCCTTCATTCATTTAGTTTTAATAGATGGCTCTTTTAACAGGTGTCCATTCATTCATACTTTCACTCATTCATTTTCTATTCAAAAGGTGAGGTAGAAGGTGGCACTCAACTCCAGAGGCATGGCTTAGACACTTGGGCATAGGACCAGATTGAGGACTAGCTAAAACAGGGCCCCAGTGAAAGCTACTTTCAATCAGACACACCCACCACTGTGCCCTGTCAATTCACTGTTGCTGTGGCAACATGTGGGCGTTACCACCCTTTTCCATGGCAATGACCCAATGATCTGAAAATTCCCTAGAAATTTCTGCATAAACTGCTCCTTACTCTGCATATAATTAAAAGTGTGTGTAAATATGACTGAAAAATGGTCCTGAGCTGCTACTCTCTCCCTACAGGGTAGCCCTACTCTACAGAAGCAGTAATGGAACTGTAACACTGCCTCTTCAATAAAGCTGTTTTCGGCTGGGCACGGTGGCTCATGCCCATAATCCCAGCACTTTGGGAGGCCAAGACAGGTGGATCACTTGAGGTCAGGAGTTCCAGATCAGCCTGGCCAACACGGTGAAACCCTGTCTCTACTAAAAATACAAAAATTAGCTGGGCGTGGTGGTGCATGCCTGTAATCTAAGCTACTCAGGAGGCTGAGGCAGGAGAATCACTTGAACCTGGGAGATGGAGATTGCAGTGAGCCAAGATTGTGCCACTGCACTCCAGCCTGGGCAACAGAGAGAGACTTCATATCAAAATAATAATAATAAAGCTGTTTTCTTCTACCTCCAGCTTGCCCTTGAATTCTTTCCTGGGCAAAGCCAAGAACCCAGTGGGTTAAGCTCCACTTTGGAGCTTGCCTGCCCTGCATCAAAAGCATCTGTACTCTGTAACTACTGTTGTTCATTACAGCCCTCTAAGGGAGTACCATTGGGCTACGACAGTAGATAAAACTGGCCAAAATACTTGCCCTCCTGGGTCTTATACTGATGGATGTTATAAATTTCGTACAAAGGAAGAAGGAATAGGAAAGTCTGGAAATATGATAATAAAGAGAGTAATCAATGACAATAGCCTTTGACCCTGTTGCATTCTTAAAGGATGCAGGCTCACCAGGCCCAAAGCCAGATCTGGCAATCAGGAAGACCAGAAAACCAGCCAAGAGTTTAGTGGATAACAGGAGTGGTAAATCAGAAACATGGCTTTGGATTTCCTGCAGCACCAGATGTGTAGAGGGGAGCAGGTGGGCTCTGCCCAGGTCTGGGAGGCGGGGCATTCTGGAGGTCTCCCTCAGGCTGGTGGCCTCCACGCCTGCTGCTGCTGTCCTAGCTGCACCATCATAACCACAGATCACCCACAGCAAGAGGGGAGGACCCAGAAACAACCGTCACCTTCCTCAAGAGCTGTGGTGATATCCAAGTCATTGGAAAGCAAATTCCGTTTCTCTCATGCATGAACTAGTCCTCATGCATGGGAGAGGTTTTGTCACTTGTCCTGTTATTGCTTCTTGGGCAATGCCTCCAACATTTTGCTTTCAGTTTCTCTGCTTCCAGCATATCTGTCCCATGCTAACGATTTGTTATTCATTTAACAAACATACACTGGGTAGCAACCATGTGTCAGGCCCTGTGCAGGGTGCTAAAAATGCCCTTCTGGAGGAGAGAGACACGAGTGGTGTCCTGAGGAGTGTCATGGGAGAGGCAGGCAGGCCATGAACAGCACACACCTGGGCTGAGCTCTCATGGAGGGATAGTGAGCCAGGAGCTCTGGGGGCAGCTGGGAAGGAGGGCACTCCTGACTCAGCCTCAGGTCCTTGAGAGTTCGTTTGGTGTTGGTTGCACTGTGCTAGGCACTGCCATCTCAAGAAGGCTTAGCTTAGCTCAGAAGGGACAGTGAGTTCATTTGAGATGAATGAATAGAACTTTTCAAGGCAGGCCACTATGGAGAGGAAGCGGGGGAGGTGTGCAGCCAGAGTTAGCAGCCTGTATAGAGCTGAGAGCTGAGAAAGAGCAGGGTTCATGGGAGGGCCAGGGAGTGGTGCCCATGATGGAAGCCTGAGGGTGGGGGTGAGGAGGTGGCTGATTGGAGGGAAGCTTGGTGCTGGAGGGTGGAGAGGAGAGAGGGCATGAAGCCATGCCAAGGAAAGTTTGGACTTTATCCTACAGTAAGCAAGAAGGAACTATGGAAGGCTTTTAAGGTTGGACATGATATGATCAGATCTGGGAGCTACAAACACACACATATTATATACACATATAGACAGCTATAAAATAAAGTAAATCCAAATATCTAAATAGTCTCTCTATATGTATTTTAAATACATATATATGTGTATATTTCACCATACAAACAATAAATCAGTTATTGTTCTTTCCTTCCTCTATCGCCTCTCTGCTGGTCAGTTGGAAGCCTGTACATTGCCCAGGAGAATTATGCTTCTCTTAGCAGAAATATAAAGAGAACACAGGCAACAAAGATAAAAACAAAAATAGACAAATGGGACTTAATTAAACTAAAAGGCTTCTGCACAGCAAAAGAAATAATTAACATACTGAAGAGACAGTCTGTACATGAGAGAAAGTATTTGTAAGCTATTCATCTGACAGGGAACTAATACCTAGAATATGTAAGGAACTCAAACAATTAGACAGGAAAAAGAAAAACAATCCCATTAAGAAGTGGGCAAAGAACATGAATAGACGTTTCTCAAAAGGAGACATACGAATGACCAATAGGTATATGAAAAAAATGCTCATTATCACTAATCACCAGAAAAATGCAAATCAAAACCGCAATGAGATATCATCTTACCCTAGTTGGAATAGTTATTATTAAAAAGAAAACAAATAACAGATCTTGGCAAGAACGCAGAGAAAAGAGAACTCTTAAACATTATTGGTGGCGATGTAAACTGGTATAGTCACTACAAGAAACAATATGGAGAGATCCAAGATGGCCGCTTAGGAGCAGCTGAGGATTGCAGCTCCCAGTGAAAGTGCAGAGGCTGCTGCAGGTGATCCCCAGGAAACAGGACCTGGAGTGGACCTCAGAAGTCCTACAGCAGAGAGGCCAGACTGTTAGAAGGAAAACTAAGAAACAGAAATAACTTCATCATCAACAAACTAGACGTCCACTCAGAGGCCCAATCTGAAAGTCAGCAACTACAGAGACGACAGGAGGATAAATACACAAAGATGGGAAGAAACCAGCGCAAAAAGGATGAAAACACCCGAAACCAGAACACCTCTCC